>JARCFY010000012.1:51697500-51850000 GCA_029233225.1 Lepidodactylus listeri
TAAAATCCGGAGATAGTAGTGCATGAGCAGGCAACCAGAATTGTACAGAACAATACCACAGGACAACAAATCCAATGACACAAAATGAACCAAGAATTTCCAGAGAGCTCTGAACTCAAATCCAATAGTTGAAATTGGACAAATGGTTGAAGCTGAACAAATGGTTGAAGCTGAACAAATTCAGAGATCTGCCTTCTATCCCCCCCCCCCCCCCCCCAGTATTATAGGGTTGGATCCAGCTAGCTTTCTGACTCAGTCTTGCCTAATTATCTCCAGCATCCATCCCACATGGCTTTGTCCAGGTCCCATGGGTCTGTGTTGAGCCAAAGGGGCCCTTCCTTCCCTTTTCACCATCAGGAAAGCTGGTTGGATTCAACCCATAAAATGCACCCAGGTCTTGCTGTGGGGTTTTGTATTGCAAAATATGCTTCACCCACGAAACAGCTGTAAGCCGAGGGGCCTTGCAAAAGTGCCTGTGCAGGAAGATTCAAATCACTGCACTGATATCTGCAGGATCTGAGACCGGCATTTGGCAAATGCCTCTATAGAAATAAAATATCGACAGAAGCAAAGGGAGAGGTTACACACATCCCTATGAATCAGCCATCTAATGCAGCTCTCATTTCCCAGGAATCGGCGCCTTAGAAAGTCAAAAGAATAATAATTTTAAGGGCTCTTTGTTGTTGGGGCTGTTTTTCTTTATAGCTTGAACAACAAAATGTACTGGCAACATTTTACCTCATTTACCCCTCATGGTGATGTTGATTCTGCAGACATTTAATCCTGTGTTTAAACACATAAGTAGCCCCATATTGTGTTCAATAGATTATTCACTTCCATAAAGCTAACCATATGTTTAAGTGACGTGCTGGGTTGGGGCCTGTTGCTGAGCCCTACCAGAAAGGCCCTTTATGTTACACAAAAGAGGCAATCAACCTAAATTTTGAAGCTACTCAAAATGCATGTTAAGGGATGAGCCAGTGCAAAATTGTGGACATTATAATTTTAGTCCCAATAATGGGAGGAGAGGGGGCATCTGGGCTTTCGCATCTTTCTCTGGGCCCATCAAGATTGTAATGTAAATAAGTTCTTCGGCACTAAGCCTCCTCTCCCTTCTGTCCCAGATGATATTTATGTCTTTGCTTGTATGAGGATTTCTATGTTGTTCTTTGTGCCTCAAAATGGTGGCTCAAAGCTCATTTCAGAAGGACCTACTATTATATTACACTATACTAGTGATGAGTGTAAAGGAATTGTAATTGTCAGTGATATGATCATCCTCTAAAGCTAAGGTCACCAATCTCCAGGCAGGGCCTGGAGTCCTCCAGGATTTACAACTGATTTCCAGGTTACAGAGACAAGTTCCCCTGGAGGAGCTCTGGAGTGCAAACTCTATAGCACCATATCCCTGCTAAGCTCCTTCTCCAGGTACTCCAAATCGCCAGGAATTTTCCAAGCCAAAGTTTGCAACCAATCCTTTCTTTATCCAGCCTCAATGTAAAGAGAGAATCCAAAGTAAATTTGCACTTCGAGTCCTCATACAATCAAGAAGATTCTTCCTATTGTGATTAAATTTGGTATGAAAAATCGGTACCATCCTATATATAGGGTTGCCAAGTCTGGGTTGGAAAATACCTGGGGACTTTGGAGGTGGAGCCAGGAGAGGGCAGGGTTTGGGGAGGGGAGGGGCCTCAGCAGGGTACAATGCAATACAATCCACCCTTCAAAGCAGCCATTTTCTCCAGGGGAGCTGATCTCTGTCAGCTGGAGATCAGTTGTAAAAGGGAGAGAGCCCCAGGCCCCACCTGGGGGCTGGCAACCATATGTGTGTGTGTGTGTGTGTGTGTGTGTGTGTGTGTGTGTACACACACACACACACATATATATATATATATATATAGCTTTGTCCTCAGGCCTGCCTTTAGTCATCTTATGAAAAATTGTGATATAATTTTAAAATTAATGTGCTTTTAGCTCTCATGTTATTCAGTGGAGAGATGGAGATGGTTCTTAATCAGCTGCCATTCGGGGTGGGAGTATACTGGGGTTGCCCTGTCTAGGACTCCTGGATTTCTCCTGCAGTCTCCTCAAGTCTTCTGTGCCTAGTTGCCTCCAAGGTACCTGGTAGGGTTGCCAACCTCCAGGTGGGGCCTGGGGATCTCCCGCTTTTACAACTGATCCCCAGCTGACAGAGATCAGCTCCCCTGGAGAAAATGGCTGCTTTGAAGGGTGGCCTCTATGGCATTGTACCATGCTGAGGCCTCTCCCCTCCCCTCCCCAAACCCCACCCTCTCATGGATCCACCCCCAAAATCTCCAGGTATTTTCCAACCCAGACTTGGCAACCTTAGTACCTGGTGCCGTACTTCCATTTTAGCACTAGATGGCTTCCATTGTGTTTCAGGCTCAGCATGTGCAAATTTTCTGGGGGCAGACAGTATACTGTACCTCCATAAACTACTGTATACTCCAGTGATATAATTAACAGAGAATATCACTCTTAGAGCAATGGGCACTGTGGCAGAAGCAAGATCATCTACTGTCACCTTCTGCTGACAAGAAGTTGGTTGGGGAATGAAAGGGGCAAAGTTTTACAGGGTAATGTTGAGGCCTATGTTTGAAGAAGAGATTTGAGTGAGGAGTAAAGGATAAGGTAAGCTTTACCTGTGCTTAGTTCTCCCTCCCACACAAACTCTTTTTGGTTGCTAATAACAGTTATCAGAACTTACTCCAGAAGAAAGTACAAAGGGGGAGAACTGGGAGGACAACTCGGGATAGGAAAGTAATTTCCTTGGTGACATTTTGAGTGCCCAGCATTTATTTTAGCTCCCAAAAGACTACTGTGGCAGGAAAAAGGAAATATACAGTTGAAGGTCTGACCTGGATGACCCAGACTAGCCCAGCCTCATCATATCTCAGAAGCTAAGATTGGCTGGCTCTCGTTAGTACTTGGATGGGGGGACCACCAAGGAAGTCCAGAGTTGCTACACAGAGGTAGGCAATGGTAAACTATCTCTAAGCACCTTTTGCCTTGAAAAACCCTATGGGGGTTGCCATAAGCAAGCCTATAGACAGGATTTTTTTGTTTGGGGGAACTTTGAATAAGTTGGGGGCACCCCCACACACACACACCTAAGCTTGGGAATGCCCTATAGAAGCCCCCAATCTGTAATGCAAAATGCCAATGGAGAGGCATAGTGAAAGGTTGAGCCCCCCTTGCCACACAGCCTGAAATGGAGCTCTGAGTGCCATGAAGGGAAGGAAGAGCAGTGCACCCCCTCCCCCAACTATCCTCCCTGGAGCCTGACTGCATTGCATCCTTGACTGTGGTAGTGGCACTCTCCACCCGGCTAGGTGAAAAGTTGGGAGGCCTGGATGGTAGATTGGAGGGCCCAACCTCAAGATGCCTGGCCATAAGTCAACTGCAACTTGATGACACTTTCCCACCACCACGTATATTTAAAATACATTATACTGTGTTAAGCAGCTTTAAACTAAGACTGGCTTAATTTAGAAGGGGAAGAGAGAAATAAGACATTTTTGTTGCACCATGCTTATTTACAAGAACTTTCATTTGATGGTCCATGATACTCTATGGTAAATTTGGCTTCTACCATGGAGTTTTTGCCCAAATACCAGAGCGTCACCCTCACATACTGGATATGAGGACATAACTTCCAGGTCATGTGGGCAGTGCCATAGAAATGTTGATACATGTCAGATGGTTCTCCCTCTTTTTCAGGGTGAGTTCCCCTCTGCCAGCCAGCTGATCAGCAGTGGGGAGGTGGGGCCTGGCAGCGGGGAACCCCCACCTCCATTGGGGGAGGGGGAGTCTGGCAACTCTAATGGTAGGTGGAGAGAGTATTCAGAGACATGATTCTGAAGACAGCTGCTTCCTGATTCATGATGTAGAAATAAAGCAACCTGCTTCAGCTGAAGTTAGGGATAAAGTCTGTAAGATATGTCTGAGAGGGGGGGAAAGGCTGTTCCTAGAAATAGGGATAGTGGAAGAACAGAATACCAAAGAAAGAGGCAATAATAACATAACATTCTGATGCAGTTCTGCAGGGCCTGTAAGGCAGAGATGTTGTCAGACATTTGGTTGAGTACAGCGACAGTTCCATCTTCTTGGCACTTCTACCCCCCTGCCTCCCGGTAAGGCAGTGGCACCATTGGAATGTTTAGTGCCTCATGTTAGGCTACCTGCTGTATATTTGTGGTTTTTAATTGGCTTTTAATGTACTATACAATACTGTTGTACACTGCCCTGAACCCTGCCCTTCGGGGGAAGGCAGTTTAAACTCAAATTAAATGAACAAACATAGAGCGGAAGATCAGGAAGGCAGCTATGGAATCTGGTATGAATGCCCACCATGGTCTTCTGTCCTTTATTTCACAACCAGTAATTGGCCATTGTATCTGTCAAGGACTTCTGGCCTACGGGCTGCCAACCTCCAAGTGGTAACTGGAGATCTCCTGGGATTACACTGATCTCCAGGTGACAGAGTTCAGTTCACCTCGAGAAAATGGTTGCCTTGGAAGATGAACTCTATGGCATTATACTCCATCAAAGTCCCTCCCCTCCCCAAACTCCACCGTTCTCAGGCCCCATCCCCAAAATCTCCAGGTATTTCCTAACCCAGAGCTTACAATCCTGCTATTATTCCATCCAGTTCCTTGCTGCTGTGTCAAATTGCTATAAGCTACTTTTGGACATCATCTCGCTGCCTTTCTCATGCTGCTTGCACAGTATTCCATATCCACATCCTCGTGCTGTTCCTCATTCTCAAAAATACAGCTCTGTTGTATTATTTTGCAGCCAGTTAAGAGGCTCTGTGAATGACAACAGGATTTATTTCCTGATTAGCATTTGTGTTCCCTCCATTTCTCTCAGTGAGCATTCTGTGCCATTAATTTCATCAGGGCACTATATTTTAGATTAAACATATATATGACATCAACATGAGCTTCAGAGTTTCCCTGAACCTGCAGGGAGGATTGGGGCTGAAAAAACAAAGCAAAATGTGGGCTTGTGGAGGTCTGAGCTAGTCTGGTTTAGTTGCTGACTTAGGGTCTGGGAGACCTGGTTTCAGGTCCCCAGTTTGCTGTGGAAGTTCACTGTGTAACTTTAGTTCCGTCACCCTATATCTCAGCCTCACTTACTTCATAGGGTTGCTAAGGAGATAGAGACTGGGAAAATGAGGTTGTAAAGTGCTTTGAACCCCCACTGGAGAAAATTTGTGTTATATTGCTGGAAAATTTGCCCCAAGTAGCTGGATCCTTAGGTGTAAGATACTGGGGAGAGGGGAAGGGTTGTGGGTAGGAAATGGGTTTCTTTCCAGTTATATGACCTCATGCAAATTGTACGTTTATAGTATGGAATTAGCTCTTCCACAAAATATGAAGATGGCCACTAACTTAGGCATCATTACAGATTGCTCATGTTTGTTGAGGAACATGAGGATTGTGCGTCACACGGGCAATAGGAGTTTTGTGCCTTCCAAATACACACTGGCTCTTTTCTGTTTGTGCCCACGGCATGCAGGGAGAAGTTCTGATAGCCTTACTGCAGCACTGAATTCCCATCTGCAAACCACCCTGTCGAACTGCTATTGGCTCCATTGTGAAATTTACCTCAAGCAATGTAAGTAATGTGATTTTTACAGCAGCAGCAGCTGGGTGGTCAGAGATCCTCCCCCACAGGCCTCCCTGGACTGCTGCCCTGGTTACTCTGTCACTAAGATTGTCCCTGATGAATTGGAGAAATTATGGAGAACAATAGTTAAAGAGCTTAAGGCACCTGCCATTTCAAGCTCTGTTCATATATGCGTTGCACAGTAAGTACCCTGACCTGGATAGCCCAGGCAAGCCCAATCTCATCAGATCTTGGAAGCTAAGCAGGGCCGACCCTGGCAAGTACTTGGGAGACCTCCAAGGAATACCAGAACCGGGAAGCAGAGGCAGGCTATCAATTACCTCTCTGAAAAACATCCAAGCCCCCAGTATGGGTCGCCAGAAGTCACCAAGATTTCCAGGCATGCAAGCACACATACACAAAATACTCACCAAAAAAGAGTTGCACAGTAAGTAAAGTTCTATTCCACATTTCAGCATCCTATCCTTTTACAAAAATTGTAGTCTCACATGTCATACCCTTTTACCCCTCCTTTAACTTGAGACTTGGGGTCCAGCAGCCTCCTCAAAAACATTTGGTTCCCCCCAAACAATGCCGATCAAAATAAAATCTCATTCCTCTCTGTATTTGGGGCAGAGGCTGTATATTCCTGTACACACACAAGAATACAATTCCAAGCTTTATTTAGGCCCAGTGAAGCACACAGAAGAGGTTATCTTTGCCATAACAGTCTGACAGTTAGAATTTAGTTTTCTTATGACTACACCTCCTTGAGCCTCCATGAGTCTGGAAAGTCACATATTATCAACATGGGCTGAGTTACAGAGAGACGGGACAAGTGAAATTTACGACCTGTTTGTGTGGCAAAGTCTCTTCTATGCACAATGACAGTGGAAATCATTTCCCAATAACCTCTCAAGCTGCACTAGTAACAAAGCCCTGTAACTCTGCATTGCAAGGAAATGTAAATATTTGGAAGTGCTTGGGGATGCTGCTGCTTATGTCTTTGGCGATGTACAATGTAGGACTCATGTTTTATATGATTGGCTTTTAGTGCGGCCTTCCTACTATTGAACCCCATTGCTCAGGTACCTGAATGGGTCAGGGGAAGGGGGGGGGGACAGGACATAAATTTCATTTTACTACAACATCAACAACACTCTGGAGAGAGATGTCTTACGATATTAGTGTCTTCGGAAGCACGGCCATTAAAGCGCGCACACAGGGAATCACCCATCTGCACACGCTCTGAAGAAGAGCGCTGCTGTGGAGCTGAAATGCGGACGGATGTTGCTATTTAATGTGGCTTCTAGCAAACAAGGAATAAAAACTCCCAGCTGACAAAGTTACTCTACCAGTTTTGAAAGTTTTCTGAGTAACCAGAGCAGACAGTGCTGCCGTCTGGCCTTTTAAGAGCGTTTGTGGGCTCCATGAAGAGAATGGCAAGGCAAAACCACAAAGCACAGCAAAACAATGAGAGGGGAACAGCCAACAAACAACTCCATTTTTTGCTTAGCAGCTACCACCCATTCATCATTTGGTTCTCTGGCATGTATCAATATTTGGACTTCAACATTAAGTTATGGTTGCCAAGTCTGGTCTGGGAAATTCCTGGAAACCTGGGGGCAGTGCCTGTGGAGGAGATATTTGAGGAGATATTTCACTTAGAATCAATGGTATACAATAGGGTTTGCCCTCTGGTTTCACCATTTCATCCAGGGGAACTGATCTCTGCAGTCTGGAGATCAGTCGTAATTCCAGGAGGAAGTTGGTAACAAATCCAGTCTCTGGTTTTGAGATTCTGAGATATTTTCTGCATGTCTGGTCAAGGGAGTTAAGCAAATTTACACAGAACATCGGTGTACACACAGACACATATACATAGGGCTGGATTCAGACAGCTTTTCCACTTGAACTTGCCATGTTCTTATCTTTGCTACAGACCTCATCACATACGGTGTTTGTATATGCAGGTCTCATGATCCTTAGCACAGCCTTTTTTGGTGGTCAAAGAGGATCTCTCCTTCCCTTTTCACCCGCAGAAAAACTGGCTGAATCCATCCCACTGTGCAGTCCTTTTCGCACATTCAAAGAGTTGGAACGCTGCTCAGTTCCCTCCACTGCAATGGGTTAGGGCAAAGGGGTGGGATCCACCTGGGGTTTGCTGGCAGCCAAAGAAGGGAGCCAGTGGGGGTTGGCATTCTTGGGCGAGTGCATGCCCACCATGGGGGTGGCACAGGAGGAACATCATCCTGCCTCCCCCTCCCTTATTGACCCACCTCTCCAACCCACTAGGTAGCCCATTTCGGTCGTTCTGAGGAGTTAGAATGAGCCCTCCCATGGAGAGCAGATCTGGGACAGCATGCTCTGTGCCTGACTCATGGATGTTTATTGGAATAACCCTAATGCAGATACAAATGTGGCAATTTGTGTTTGGGAACCAGATTAATGGAGGTAGCCTGTGTGTGCATGCAGATTCTATGTGTATCTTCCAAAGAACATACAGAAGTCAATGATCCCAGTCCCCTCCTACGCACATTCATTCTGTCTCCTTAGAAATTCTGGAATGGCTATAACATGCAGACATATAGGATAATCTCAGCATCTCACAGGGCTAAGTGAATCACTGGAGTTTCAGGCCTTCAGATAGAATTTAGACCATATGTACATCAGATCTAATCAAAGCTCTCCACTCTTGAACACATGAAGCTGCCTTATACTAAATCAGACCATCAGTCCACCAAAGTCTCAGGCTGAGGTCTTTCACATCTCCCATAGCCTAGTGATTTTACCTGTAGATGCTGGGGATTGAAACTGGGATGTTCTGCATGCAAAGCAGAGGCTCTTTCACTGAACTACAGAACTTCCCCACTCAACTACCTTCCAAGGCCAAGCAGCATAGAGATATTGTGCTTTCCCACTAGGGTTGCCAAGTCTGGGTGGGAAAATACCTGGAGACTTTGGGGGTGGAGCCAGGAGAGGGTGGGGTTTGGGGAGGGGGGCCTCCGCATGGTACAGTACCCTAGAGTCCACCCTCCAAAGCAGCCATTTTCTCCAGGGGAGCTGATCTATGTCAGCTGGAGATCAGTTGTAAAAACGGGAGATCCCCAGGCCCCACCTGGAGGCTGGCAACCCTATTCCCCACACTTTAGAGAACCAGTATTTAGATAATGCCTTCAACTGTTGTAGCAGCCCCCAGAGTGGTCATACATGAAAGGCCAGCTTACATTTCCACATTACATGCCAGGAACTGGTGTTAGTGGACCAAAATAAAAGACTGTGTAGGATTCTAGATGGGAAGGAGATTTTGGTGGGAAGGATGAATAGGCAGTAGCAGACGCAAGCTGAGATCCTGCAGCCACCAGTGCATCTTTTAGTATGGCTTTTGTTTTGGGGGGCTTTCTGAAAGTCTCATGGATGTTTAAGTCTCATTCTAAGGACCTGATTCAGCAGTAGGGGATGAACTGTGAAAGACTGGCGGCAATTGAGACACCTGCTAAAATGAGAACAGATCCTTGCAATCAAGAAAATATTTTTTTTCAATGGTGCTTTATTAGGTTGCTCTCTAAGCTGGAATTTGAGTACTGAAAAAGATGTCTTCAAATAGGTTTTCTTTGGATCTCCAAAGGAGGAGATGATTTGCTGTTCCAAATTAGAAGTACAGTTTCGTGTGGCCAACAGCTGCAGAGTAGTCTGAGGAGTAAACGTATACAGGGTTTTTTAAACCTAAATTGTTCTTGTTCACTCTTCTCTGTCCTGTTTGTGTTCACCTTCTGTGCACCAATATTTTGCAGGCAGGAAAGTCAGTACAAATTGAAGTTAGTGCTAATTTATTTTCAGATTTATTTTCTGCATGTTCTGTACACCCACATTTATGCAAATAGACTGGATAAAATCCAAGCCTCCTAAAGAGTATGAATTTTGTAAATGGGAGTGTTGTTTATAGAAGGTTACATTGCCAAGGTGCTATATATCCTGGAAGACACAAAAGGCATTCAGACAAACATATTTTTTTTTAGAAAATCAATGTTGGGATAAGAAGGCTAACACTGATTTCCCAAAAATTGTTTATATTTTAAATGGGCCTGACTCTAAACGTTCAGTTCAGACCATAGGCGTAGAGTACGGGGGGGCTCGAGCCACCCCCGAAATTTCCCGGTGGGGGGGCTCAGCCACCCCCGGCAAAACGGAGTGCCTGCCGCCGTGCCTCCCCGGGTCCTTCCAAGGCCCGGCTACCACTGCTGGAGAGGGAGAGGGAAGGGGTGGCCGGGGGGGGAGAGGCACTGGCAGCAGCAGCTGGCGGGCCTCAGAAGGGCCTGGGGAGGCACGTGGTTTCACGGGGGGGAGAACATGCGCACGCTTCGCACGCACGCTAAGGAGCCCCCGCCCCCCCGGAATTTCCAAAAGTCTATGCCCCTGGTTCAGACAGCAAAAAGATACAGTACACATGGCTCAGAACCTATGTTTACTAGGGATGGTCACAAACTGGAAAAATAGTTGTTCGTGTGGTTTGTGGTCCCATTGTGTGGGGAAAAAAGGAGTCCCTCAAAATTTCCCTTAAATTAGCCATGCAGCAAACAATAATTCCGCTCTCACAACAACTAACTCTTCTCTCTTCATGCTGCGAAGTGAAAGCAGCTGAGTCAGGGTGTGGTATATAATCTGCTCCCACAGAGCAGAATGAGAGCTCTGTGGTTGGCTCCCAGCTATGGACGACTGCTATGGGTATTTCCAGGGCTCCACAAGTCCACCCCCAGCTTTGCCTAGGAATTGACTGAATCAGTGCAAGGCTGTCTGGAGAACAAACCACTCCAACAAACAAAATGAACCTCCACAGAAATAAGATGGTTCATTTGGCCCAGTTCATGCTTGAACCATGGTTTGTTTCTCAGTTTGTGCCCATCCTTATTTTTTACCTTTAATGTGGAGGGCACTGCATTCTACATATTGGGTTTGAGTCTAAACACTTGAAGAAGAAGAAGAGATTGGATTTATACCCCGCCCTCCACTCGCCAAGGGAGTCTCAGAGCGGCTTACAAACTCCTTTTCCCTTCCCCTCCCCACAACAGACACCCTGTGAGGTAGGTGGGGCTGAGAGAGCTTTTTTCCCAAGCTGTCCTTGAGGGAACAGCTGGTACAGAGCTATGGCTTGCCCAAGGTCATCCAGCCAGGTGCAAGTGGAGGAGTGGGGAATCAAACCCGGTTCTCCCAGATTAGAGTCCGCGCACTTAACCACTACACCAAACTGGCTCTCCCGGGGGTAATCCCAAGCAGGCTTACTTAAAAACAAGTCTCATGTTATACAATGGGGTTTATTCCCAGGAAAGTGCCCTCAGAGTTGCAAACAAAGTGGAATTCTTCTTGGAGAGCAACTCTTCCCTGCCTCCCCTATCTTCTGTACCATGGGGGGCAGGAAGAGTATAACAAATTTTTAAAGGAAAAATTAGATCCAACCTGTTTTCCCCCAGTGTATCCCACTGAAAAGAGTGAGGCTTCTGAATAATGGGGTGAGATCCACACTAGATTTTCCACTGTCAGAACATACTTCCATCAGTTAAACAGACCTTTCCATGCCACCCCCCCTTCCCACAGTAGCCCAGTTTACATAAGAATATCAATAGAACAAATGAAAACCAATATTACAGATCTATTGCCTGGTAAACTGCTGATGGGAGATTGGTGCTGAAATCTCCAGTGACATCCAAGGCAGCTACATGACCTCTGTAATATGACTTTTGAAGTGGTTTTAAAATTCATCTGCTTGCAAAACCTTGCTTGTGGGTGCTTGGATTGCTAGAAGCTGCCAATTGTATACCTTTCTCTGCCTTCATACGACCTGGACTCATAAGATACGTAAGCAGGTTACTTACATGGCGCCATGAACTCATATAACACCCTGGATTGGGTCCAGTTTGCTTTTTCACTCATGTAATTCCCCTCCTTATTATAGCCCACATCCTACTTGGCTTTTTCCATGCAAGTTTCATGATCTCCAGCATAGTCTTTTTGGTGGTCAAAGGGGACTCTTCTTCCTTCTTATACAAGTGGAAAAGTTGGTTGGATCTAATCCTCTGGTACTTTTACTCTAAGCCTGAAAATCATAAATTTTGATTTCCCAATTCTTAGAGGAGAAAGACTAATATTGTGTAAGACTCTCTGAGAATGCACCATTCACAGGAGTTGACCATTCATGTAAGCAGTGGTTTCTGTGAAAGTAAAGCACTTGACATATGATCTGAAATGACTTAGACCTATTTCCCACTAGCACTGCCCTGGCATCGGGTCCTCCATTTGCCCTGATTGCCTGCTTGAATTTCCCACTATTTGCTGCGGGGTGCATTTTAACCCGGGGCTTCGCGAGATTTCCTCCACAGCTTCGGTGATCCTGTTTTTTGAGGATCACCGAAGCTGAGGAGAAATCGCACAAAGCCACGGGTCAAAATGTGCCCCACAGCAAATAGTGGGAAATTCAAACAGGCAATCAGGGCAAACGGAGGACCCGACGCCGGGGCAGCACTAGTGGGAAATTGGTCACAGTGACTTGCCACTGCATTTGTAAATTAACTCCCTTGAAAAGTCTTGTATTTAAGGTGGTGTCAAGTGGCATGATGGTGGTATTTAATCTGTGATGGCTTTTTCACACATGCAAGAGGAGACTTTACAGGTATTACCAGGTCCCCATGTGTAAAAAGAGAGAATGAAATGGGCCAAAGTAAGTCTTATTCATGATAAATAGAGTTCAAGTTGAACAACAGATTTCTAAACTTGTGTTGCTACTATTACCGCAAGAATATTCTTAGATGGGGGAAAGTCACATCACAAAGCATGTTGTAGACCTGATTATAATTTTGGCACACATGAAAACACTCTGTGCATAGGAAATTAAATCTTCATTGACAGAACCTGTTGAGAAAATAAAATATTGATCTTGCTTGTGAGACTTTTATGATAGTCAATTAAATTAGTACAATACCTTTCCTACTAGTAAAAGAAAAGTGCCATTACTATATGGAAATACAGTGTTCCATAATATTTTTATTATGAGACTGGGAATTCTTCTTATAGCACACAGAAGTACAGTTTATACATGACTATAAAGGTAGTTGTGACCCATAAACAGCAAATATATACATCTAGAATATAGCTCCTCAGATGAGTTTTAAGAAAAGCACTTTTTTCTACCTATAGTATCGGACGAATGCAGAATAGTTTAGGAAAATAACCATTTTATTTTTTTGCCATATTGAACAACAATGAGTAAAAATGTTAAATGAAGTCAAGGTTCACCACGGGCAGTCAACAATCTCTTTACCAGACAACAAAATATGCCCACAATAAAAAAATGACTGAACTTGTTTTGTGATTTGGAGCATTCATGACTTGCAAAAACCTAAGCCAACAGGATCTGTATTGTACAAGTCAGTTAGGAATACACTGTAAAAGATTAAGGCTAAAATATTTCCCAGTAAATTGCCCTTGATTAATTGCAATGTAGTTTCAAAGATGGAAATTACCGTTGTTACACATTGTTTAAATGCAGCCTTGGAAGATGGGCCTACATTGTCCCATAGAATATACGTACATCCAACTGTGTTTCAGGGTCTTCCAGCAGCGTGTTCAGTTTAAGATGTTTGAAAATGTTCATCTAAAAAGTTTGTAACAAAGCATATTTTTACATAAAACTCTTTGAAATCTATCTTTTGAGTAAGTATGCTCTTAAAGCTCCAGTAAAATTTTATAAAGCAGCTGTTTTTTATAGAGATCATTTTAGCAGATCAAAATATATCCCCTTGTACTTTTCTTCTGACTTTGCCTCTTCATTCTCCAAGTTCTTCCAGCTCTCTGTACGAACCCCTTAACATTAAATCTGATCGCTCATTTGAAAATTTTCTCTGATTGTATGAGGAAACCTTGACAGCCCTTGAGCTGGCTGAGCCATGTCATCTCTCTCTTCGCTCCCCATGGGCCCGCAAACAGGGCTGGGGAGATGGCACGCAGCAGCCAGGACACCTCCACCCCCGGACACTCATGACCTGCCGATAGGCCTAGCATCAGGTCAGGCGGGCCACAGCTTCCTGAACTTGCTGCTGCCGCCCCCCCAACAAGACTGCCACGGCTGCCCTTGCTCTCCCCCCTCCCTGTGGTGCTACAAACAGGACCATGGATGAGTCTGGGCCCCGGCTTCTCACATATTGAAGACTACAGTAAAAATTTCTTATCCCTATTGCAGAGGAAGTCTGAATCCTCTCAGCCATCCTTTCTGCAAAATGAGGTACAGATTTTCCTGGCCAGTTGTCACCTATCAGGGTCCAGCCATTCTGCTGAAGAAGAGAAAGAGCGAAAAACAGACCCTTTCAATGAGCAGCAGCCAGAATAACAGATGACACTGCTGCTATTATCTTGTTAGATCTTAACAGTGTGGCTTTACTACTTTATTGTGTAATCTGCTACATGGATTTTTTTAATTGAAAATTTCAGGAAATAAATATCTTAAATAAGTTTAAGATATCTTAATAAACCACAAATGCCTCCACAAACAAGAAACTCTAGAATGTTTCAGCCATGCCATTCACACGCACTCACATACCAGAAATGGTAGGTCCAGAATTCTGGATCTGATAGTGTTGGTTCTCTTCCCACTGACTTAAGTCGTTCTTTGAATATGTAAACAAATGAGAAGTGGTTGTAGAGAAGCTAATTCTGAGTGTGGGAAATTGGTGAATGTGGATAAAAGGCTTATTTCTAGCTCGAAAAAGCTCAGTGTAATGTGGCCTTCAACACCTATTGCTCCTCAGTTTGCCATCTGCAAGGTAAGAATAGAGATACTTGCCATCCTTGTAAAACAGCAACAACAGTCACAAAACAAATTGATTATCAACAGATCAAAAATGCCAGCCTCCAGGAGGAACCTGGGGATCCCTTGAATTACAGCTCATCTCCAGACTACAGAGATCAGTTTCCCTGGAAAAAAAAATGAATGCCTTGGAGGGTGGACTCTGTGGCATTGTACCCCACTGAGGTCCCTGTCCTCCTCAGGTTCCATCCCCAAATCTCCAGGAGTTTCCTACCCTGGATTTGGCAATCCTACCACCTTATCCCCTGCCGAAGGACAGGGGGCACCTGGCAACTACTGAGCAACTCTGTCAGTCTGTACAATAAACTTTGTTGGTTTGGGGTCCTCCCTCTGCCCCAATTTCATAGTGAATCATAAAATGGTAAAATAATGAAAATGCATGCAAGTTCACTTATTGTAAAAGCCACTTTTTAAAAGCCAGACAGTCTCAAGAGGTCATTTTAAAACGTATTCTAATCCTAGGAGATAAACTTTAAGAATCAAGAGTGAAGCTCCTTTGAAATGCAAACGTACTGCCTCGACAGATTTCTAAGATGTCGGTAATGCTTTTGTATTTTGCTAAATCGACTGCACTGGACATGAACTGCGCTCTTGTGCAGCTCCCATCAGCTCAAAAAGGCCTTAAGGGGAGGCTTTCCCTGTCTTAAGGCTGCAGCCCAAGCATGCTTAACTGGAATTGAGCAACATTCTTAGTGTATTTATCTTCTAAATAAGTAGGTTTAGAATCAATTGTTTGCTCCCCAGAACACATGTGCTCTCACAATAATAAAAGCACAGTAGAATTACATATCTGATTTAAAACTAGCATTTAGATTAAACTACCGATATAGATGTTAATAAATCCTCCCTCTATTCTTAGTCTTGGACTGAATGGCCTTTGAGGTTGCTCTGAAGCCTAATATTCCATTATTCAATCTCTCACTCTATCCCCACGATACGCTTTATCAAGGGGTCGGAGTAGTGAGAAAATTCACAGAAAGTTTCCTGCCAGATCTGCAGCGCTGAGCAAATGATATTGGGGCAAAGATTTTGTTATGAAAATTGGTGCAATTTGATGATGCACCGGAGAAGGAGTAAACATTTTTAATGATAGTAGTTAGCTCTAAGTGCAGAGCAAGCTGAGGAATTCTGCACAGATTAAAGAAGATTTATCTGTCTGCTATTCATAAAGAGCTCTGTATATCCCATAGTATTTTATATATCCAAAAATATTTCAAAATGTTTGCTGAGATGGCAGCTCAGTCAACACTGACCATGCAGGTGTTAATGATGGCTGGTATGCCAGGAAGTGCCACTCTAGCAGTTTAGCTACTGGAATTGTCAAGCACCATGCTATCCATTCAGAGCTAAGTCACTTCTCTTTAGCCAACCGCTTACCACTCTTGCTAAGTATTAAGCACTGAGGAGGTTTTTTGGAGCCCATACAAATGAAATGTTAAGGAAGCCTAGTATCTAAACAATAAAGAACTGGATCTAAGGCACAAACCTTACCTGATGCTTGTTGCACCTTAAATAAAGATGCTGATAATCAGAGTTTGGGTTGCATTCATGCAGAGAACACAGACTTGGATCCCACCCAGAACATCCATAGGTGCAAGGGTGGGTTCACTGATTTCTTACCTCTCTTAGGAGACCTTTGATTCCCTTTATGCTATTCTTGGGGGGGGGGGTTCCCACCCACCCCCGGAACAGCATCGGGTGGTATGTTTTGGTCTGCTACAGGAGGGGGAAACCAGAGAAAATCACTGCAGAAAATCTAGGCAGAATTCAAGCTGTTGTGTTTTCTTGATTTCCTTCCTTGAGCCAGGCAGGAAAAGTAATCAAATTCAAAATTAGATACTTAGGGCAAATACGCTGACTATTAAAGGAAAGGAAAAATTAGGTACAGAATTTATTGTCTCTTCCATAAATGTTAAGAAGTGATAATTTGGGGGGGGGGGGGACTGGACAATTTCCTTCATATCATCCTTCATTTTTCACTGATGGGAAATATTTCAGGGAAATATTTAACACTTTTGTAGTGGAAAAATGTTTCGAGTGCTCATATACACAGCAAAGTTCCACAGGTAAATCTAGTGTCCTAGCTATTTTATTGGTTTTGAAAAAGTGACTCAATGTGGAAATTTTAATTAAATCTTAGAACTGAAATTAGGTATATTTGAATGCTGTAAACGGACTTTTGTTTTCACTTCCATTTCCCAAGTCTTTAGCAACACATCACTGCAAAAAATAGATAAATCAATCAATCAATCCATATGTGAATTTTACCTAATTCCTTTATTTGTTCAATAGCAATTGTTACTAACATTTGTTAAGGGCATTGAATGTTTTCATACATGTATGTTATAGAAGTACACACATACACACACACACAAAGACTGAGGCACCTAAGAATGCAGAGAGTGAAAATACAAAATGTTTATTCATATAAATATAGCTTGTAAGCAGAAGTGTTGAAAGCTTGAAGGATTTCAGAACTTCCACAAGTACTGTTCAGGTCAAGATTCAAAAGTGACTGACAATGCAACTTTATGCAGCATTACTTCCCTCTAAATGCAACAGGCACAGAATTGCTCTGTAACTGTACCAGTTGACATGAATTCCATCTTTTTCAAGTTTTTGCAGTTAATTCTTACCAACTTTTGCTGTGGGTAGTGTAAAAAGAAAGCTGTCTGGCTTTCATGGCTTGCCCATCATAAACATTTTGGAGAACTGTGATGATTACAGAGTGATCTGTTCGAACTATGTTGGAATCGAGCCATAAAACCAAAATGATCATATTTCACTCTTGGTCTTATGGCTAGGGCAATATAACTGTCCAGGGCTACTTTGTTTGAAAAATAAACAACAAACCTTGAACAATGCATTGCATCTCTTCTCAGGGCTTCCCTTCACCGGCAAGGAAACTGGCCTTTTACTCTGTTGCCCCCATAGACGGAAGAAAGAGTCAGACAAAGTAATTGGGGTTTAATGGCCACTTTATTTATTTATTTATTTACAAACCATGGCAAGGGCTAACCTAACAAATGGCATGGTCAAGACCTAAGGTTGTCAACCCCACCCTTACCATATTACGGGCAATGCACCTGGCCCCTGGGGCGTAGGCCTCTAATAGTGGCTTGAACCCAGGCAGCCCAGCCTTGGAACATGCCATGATGATCCCTCACACACATCCGCCAGGTCCCTCAATGGCACTGCAAAGGCAGCCTGTTCACCTCATCCCTGGCCGCAAGGCCACAGTTATAATCTTAACAGACCCTTCCACCCTCCAGGGTTGCTGCAGGTGCTTACCAAGCTGTAACAATTATTTACCAAAACCCAGCCACCACAAGGGTCAAGCCTCAGCTTAGGCCCCTGCACCCACTAAATCCCTAAAACTGCTAATAGCCCTTGCCTTAAATCCCTGAGGAAAACCTAATTACCCCGCTCCAACAAGTGAACACCGTTGCCCCTGTACAGGTCCGGATACTCAGCCCTGATAGTCGGATGAGGTATAAAGTGGCCACCCCCTAATCTCCCCGTTTGCCTTGCGCCGAGCCCTTTCTATCCCCCTAGGATTAAAAGCACCCCACTACTCCCTACGAGGCACCATAGCTGACCAAGCGATGGTCATATTAGGCCATTGGCGCTGGATATAACCAAAATCCTCCTTAGCCTGTAAGATCAAAGCCTTCCCTTTTAACAAACTCAGATCATTACCCCCTAAGTGAATTAAAACTATGTCAGGCGGTGCACCAGTGTGGAACTGGAACAACAAATGAAGAAGGCCCACCCAGCACAAGCCATGGCATCCCCTCCATTCCACCATGGCCCATCTGCTCAGGCCCAACTGCGAACTGATGGCCGATCTGTTAGCCCAGTAAGCAGCCCAAAAAATGAAACTGTGTCCGCAGTTGAGAATGCTTCTCCTCCTGCCACAAGACGCAGCACCTGAAAAGAAAGGACAGTAAAACACCAGACCCACAAAACAGATCATAACATGGCCAGGGAACACACGTAGCCCTTATAAGCATCAGATTTCCAGCGCCCAACACGCTGAACCTCCTCAGCCGAGTATCCCATAGCTGCCACTGTGGAAGCCGCTCCAATCCAAAAAGAGTGGGCTCCAAACTTTACCCCAGAGAGGCCCAGCATACCCAAAGCCTGAGAGGTCACTGCCCAAAACTGATGTTTGGTCAGTGGGCTCCCATCTTCATGTCTAAAGAGAAAACCAGCCTCCAAACCCTGCAGGGCTAAATATTGCAACAGGGCCAACACTGGGCAAAGCTCTTTTGACAAACCCCAAATTTAATCACGGCACCTTTGTGCAACTGGCCTGTCTTAGAGCTTCTGATTGTGACCCGCATGTTGTTGTCGTGCCGGTGAACATCCCACACCTGCAAGGCCTTGCCCAGTTGGTCCGCCTTAGATTGAGCCACCAATTCACTCACCCGGAGAGCACCGAAGAATGCAAGCAAAGAGGCTGCATGAAACAGGCATGCCTCAAAACCGGAGGCACAAATGGCACCCCAGGTCACCCACAGCCCTTTTAGGAGGCAGGAATGAAACAATAAGGGGTCGGGGCCAGCCTTAATAGAGCTGGCCCCACCCCTTCCAAATCCGGCCGCGGATGCAGCCAGTCTGCCCCCCTTTCCTCCTTACAAGGAGGCAGCTTCGTCTCCCTGCAGCAGGCCTTTGGCAGCCGCAGGGAGATGGTCTTTTTTATTCCAATGATTTGTTGACACAAATTTATGCAGAGTAGAGGGACATTAGGAAAGGCATCACCTCCTCTATGGGGCTGTCCTGGAAGCCAAGGGTAAGCCTATCCTGCTCCACCTTCTCGATTCCCTTGAAAAGTCATTTTGATGGCATTGCCGCACCAAAGAGGAGCTTTCAGCCAGTGCTGATGCACTGTGCAGCTGCGCCTGTGGCAATGGCTGCACAGGAAGAAGTGACAGGGGTTTTCTGCCATAAAGCTGCAATCTGACTCACACAGAAGTAAGTTCAGTCTTAATCAGTGGTATTAGCTTCAGAGTCCAGACTTGCAAGTGGTAAGTGTTCTTCATTGTTTGCCTTAAATTTCGCTATGTTTCATGATCCCGAACTACCCTTGTTGAAAAAAAAATGGAATGTACAGCCATTGTGTTTATCTGAAGCAGGAGTTGGTGTTTGATCCAAAGATTGCTAAGTATCCTGCGGCCCATTTCATTAATTCATATGATGTGTTTCAGTCCCTGTCACCCCTGAAAGTTGACCATTCACAAATAAAAAAGGCCCTTTCAAAAGAAAAAAAAAGCATCTGAATTTAACTAAAGGATTTCATGACATACATTGGCATTATTTTGAAACGAGGAGGTGAGCGAGGCAGTTTTGGCTTAGACACGAGGCCTGTTTTGGAAAATGGCTAATGATACTCTGTCATGAACTGATTTTGCACTCTTTTTTTCTTCTCTCTGCAAAACAACTGTTGGGGATGTCCCCTAAAATCTGGCTAAAGCTTGGTTAGCTGGCATGTGAGGTAGAACAGAGGCACATGTGGTGCCAGCCTTATATAATTGTGCTGTGCCCCTCCTGGTCCATCTGCAGAATAATGCAGCACCTGTCAGTTGCTTTACTTGGGAGGGGAAAGGATAGGGGGGAAAATCTGTCTCTGTGTTTTCCTCCCTTGGGTATGCTCTTATCTGCCTTAACTGCCCTGTTATATTTCATCTTACTTTGGTACTGCTGCAGCACAAAACATAATATGTGCTAACAATTTGAACTGCATCCTCAAAAAGCCACTGGCCTCTTAAATGATATGATTTGTGAAAAAAAATAGCTATTCACCTCTTCTTCCTTCCTGAAACGTTTTTGGTATTATTAAGGTGGGAAATCATAAAGCCTACTTGTTGATGGGTAAATGAGGACTTGATAAGAAAATGTCTCCTAATGGTTTTCCCACTAAGAGGCTGCATTGCCCATTCAGATATTGGACCCTGTCAGATAAGTTCCATATCCAGCTGGGCGGCAATGTTTCTAGGGAAGGTCAGACCTCGCCAACTTGTGGGGAAGCAAAGACATCATGGCTGGGAGAGTCTGGTCCCTGAATATCTGGGCTGGGTAACCATCAGTCCATAGGCTCAAGAAACTGAACTCCTGGCTTTAAGTTTTATTAATTGCCTTTAAGTACCATGCAATGTCCAAAGTCATAGTAGCTAAAGAGAGATGTTAAATGTTTTAAATCAGAAATCAGGTCTCCCAGAGAGACCTACCAGATGGCCCCACAATGGGTTTAACTTTGCATTGCACTACAGGAGGGTGGGTGGGTTGGGTTTGCATGTTCAAATGCTCTCTCACTCCAATTCTTTGTGTGTAGAAACTAGCATGCCAAGGAGCAGGCTGGACTAGAACCCCTGGACACAGAATAAGGAGAGCCAGCCCCATTAAATTGGACAATAAAAGGGAAAACTTTTATTTTATTTTACACAGTTCTCAAAGGAAACCTGCAGCAGTTGCAGGCTAACCACAACCAAAATTTAGTCACGGTGTGGGTGATTGGTGGGATGCAGCAGAGTCAGGCCTCCTTTGCTCACACATCCTTGATTTTACAGATGTGGCCACCCTAGTTCCCAGCCTGGAGACATCACGTGTGTACGCTACAGTTCCTCCTTGTCAAGCCTTTTTTAGAGACTGAGGAGGGTGCACCACATCCTCTCCCCCTAGTCAGGAGGTCTGTGGGTTGAAGGCAATGGCATTCCTCATTGTCCCAGGTCCATGAAAGCACCACAGCCTCAGGCTTCTGGTTTGAGGATCACACCTTCACTCTCCAAAGTGATGCCTCAGGGTGCTTGCTTAAGCTGTATTGCATACTACTCAAGTAACTGTGCCTGCCTCACCTGCTGGGTCAAGGGATGGGTGGGATGGGATGGGATGGAGAGGCTGTGGCTGCTATATCGATGTCCTCCATACTTCCCCCTGATGCCTTGCACAAGGCACACGGCTTCTGTACTCTGCTGTACCTTCCTGTCAGCCACTACAGTCCCTGCTGTTCCCTTCCTCACCTCACCAAGGGAGGAGGTGCCAGAATGGCCTTCTAGCACCACTGGTGATTACTTCTCCTGCATCTTTACTGTATGCCATTTCTGTTTAAGTTTCCATTTCCTTCCTGATGCATCAAGATTTCACTTTCACTGATGCAGACAGAGCCATGATGAACACAGAATTACTTACAGGTTTTTGTTTTTTTTAATCTTACCATGTACTGCATTTGGTGAAGTTGGTAGGGCCTATCTATTTTGCATTGTTGGAGGCAATAAAGAGGTATTTGTTGCCATCTGTCTTTCTGAAGCTGTTCTCTTACCTTCATGGAGGCCCAACCACCCCCTGAGCCTGCTGCAGCTGCCTGTCTTTCAAGGCCCCTAGCCCTATAACTTCACCTGGGACCACACCCAGACTCTATGGCTTGCCTATGGTTGATGGAATATTGTCAGATGACATCTGCTTTTGCTTGAATTTGCTGCAGGAACACCAGGAGAAAATATGGAGAATTGTCCATGTAGACATCTCCAACAGATGTTTCCTATGAGAGCTGCTACCCTGAATTCATTATAAGTTGCCCCAAATCCAATGCAATGAGGCATAACCATTGAAAGCTAGCTTCACATTTCCATTGTTTTTGTAGCTGTGCTCTAATCAGAATACACACACAAGTTACAGTGCACTATAAGGCAGTGCACAGACTTGGTAGGTGATTCTCACATGTGTTGTGGTCACGGTTATGTTACGGTAGCAACAAGGCGAGTTAGTATACCTCTTTAATTGCCATAAAGTCAGATTGTTGCAGTTCAGAAGGTAGCTATTGTAAGAATATCATGTCAATAATGCATGCTGTGAAAACAATATGTGGTGATGATAAAAGCAACTCTTCAGATGACATGGTGATGACAGAACTGTCTGGATATAACATGTTGTTTTCAAAAATGATACATCATAAGCATAAATAATATAGCTCATCTCTATTTTTTTATCATCTCTGTGAAATAAAATGTAATTATAACAGATTTTTTAGGTACCAGGTGGCTGGGATTTTCTATTTCACCAGGTGGTACTAGTGGATATTTTCTGACTGTACCATCTTCTATTCATTTAAGTAAAAATTGTGCTGTACCTCTACAGAATTTTGACAAAGCCATGCTCTCCTATTTATCATTGTGATATAGCCTTTGTGCATTCACCATGTCACTGCCATGATGTCTCCAAAAGGCTGTCATCATGGCTCTAATACTTATAAGACAAAATATTAAGAGTTGGATCCAGCCAAATTTTTTGCTCAGTCTTGCCCCAATTCCACTCCTTACTACAGCCCCCATTCCACATGGCTTTTATCCCTCAAGGTCCCCTGGTCCCAAACATAACCCTTTTGGTGATCAAAGTCTTCTTCCCTTCTTCACCCATGAAAACACTGGTTGGATCCAACCCTTTATCTCATGCTAGGCAAATATGTTCACAAAGAACTGTCTTGGCTACACATATAACTCAAAGTGCAAAGTACAAAGAACTAAAAGAAATGACTAATAACTGCACAGCAATAGCAGACCCTCATTATTTCAGATTACTCTTGCAAATACAGTGCTAGATATAACAGTTATTATATGTCATTGGGTAATAGAACTAGGTGTACTAGTGAGAGTGTCAGACTAGAATCTGGAAGGTTCTTAGTTCAAGTCCATAAAAATGCCCTCCTGAACCATTCCAGTATACTGCAGCCCTTTCCCCTTTGTAAAAATATTCTCCTGAACAGTTATGTTTTGCACATTTAATGGAATGATGCAAGTGACCTCCTCAGGTAGGCCATTCCACAAAATGGGAGCCACAACAGAGAATGAACATGTACAGGCAGTTACTGATCTTACCTATTTGCAGGCTGCTCAGATGAGCAAAGTTGTTGAAATGGAGAATAACAGGACAGGCGGTCCTTCAGGTATGTGGTTTCAGACCACTAAATGCTTTGTGGGTGATAACCAGTACCAGGTAACTGACAACAAATGAGATGCAACATTCTGTACCAACTGGAGTTCCCAAGTTTACTTTAAGGGCTGACCTATGTAGAATATATTACAATAGTCTGTCCTCAAGATAACCATAGCATGAATCCACATGGCCAGAGTGGTCAAGTCAAGGTAGGTAGCCATCTTCTGGGCAAAATGAAGATGGAAGAAATAATTTTTTTGCAGCTGCTTTAACTTGCTTCTCCAGTAATAATGATGGATCGTAGTCAGCTGGATCCTATTGAATGTGGGAAGTACAATGTTTTTTAAGATGTTGGCTTTCCTAACCACATCACCCCCATTTGGGGGGGCAGGAGTATTTTTGTATTTGTGTGTGTATGTGCCCATGCCTGGATGTCATGGTGACTTCTGGTGACTCCTACTGGGGCATGGAGGACATTCAGAGAAGTGGCTTGATGGCCTGCCTCTGCCTCCCAACCCTGGTATTCTTTAGAGGTCTCCCTACTTGCCAGGGTTGGCCCTGCTTAGCTTCCAACATCTGATGAGCTCGGGCTTACCTGGGCTATCCAGATCAGGGCCTCACATCACCCCCATCTTGTCAGAATTCAGTTTCAGCTTTTTCACCCATAGCTGTTTCAACCACAGCTCAGGACATCTACAGCAGCAGCAGACAATTTGGATAGAGGAATTTAGAGCTGGATCTCATCAGCATATTGATGAGATATGCCAAACTTCCTCACCAAATATCCCTCCTGCAGTTTGTTTAGAATGCAACAAAAAAGATTTTTATCTTGGAAGAACGTCAGCGAACCCAATAGGTGTTTGTCCGCAAAATGATGCCTTAAAAAAAATTGTCTTACTTGTGAACAGAATGGCAGACTATTGAAAATTGGGATGACTGAAAATTCTCCCAATTATTGGTGCTTCAATTCTATGGATGTCAATAGGCATAGGTACAAAATTTCAATATATCTGTACCAAGGAAGATAAAATGTTCAGAAGAATCTGATCACATAGAGCTGTGTACACTAGAAAGCATAAGCCAGGAATTACTGAAAAACAGGCAAAACAAAAATTATATTTAAAAATCTCAATCTGTTTTTGTATGAAATTATTTCACAAAAATAATGTTCAACATCTGACCTGCATAATAGCCATTTTAAAGCTGCCATGTTCTTGTTAATATCCTTTGTTTTGGGTTCTCAGGAAATGATAAAGGATGTCACTTCATGTGACTTCTAAGAAAAAGGTCAGTTTCTACCTACTAAATGTTTGCTCTGTTCTGCATATGTATTTCTGATCCTTCAACTGTGTTTAAAGTCAATCAACTCAAACTGCCAACAGTCGAGTTGCATCTCTCATATATTTCCAGTGTGCAGCTGTAAAACACGCACAGCTAGAACATTAATCAGGAAGTTTCCAACCAAATAGGCTCCTTGTTATGGATATATATGTGTTTGTTCCCTCTCTCCAATGCCTTTTAGTTTTATTTTCAAAAGATGGAGGCCCCTTCAAGCAAATGCAAAATGGAGACGAGCGCTATGCTTTTAAAAGAGCCATATCCGAGTGAGTTTGTAGCCTAACCTATTAGGCTCTTAGTCCATCGTAACATTTAATCGGCATGGCATCTCACTTCCTAATTGTTACTTTTTGTTCCAATTGTGAGCTGAGGGGGTGGGAAGAGATGAGAATCTCAGTTAAGCGCCAGTAAAACAAGTTTGCTCTACAGCTGGCGAGCGCTGCACACACGTTAACAGTGCCTTATGGCAGTATTCAATCAAATGAATCCATAAACTAAAAATAATCACCCTAATACTAATACCTATTATTCTTCATTGTTACCGGTCGCTATGGTGCTGCATTTGACTGGGAAGAATTCAGCGCCATTATTACCCTCTGTCTTTCTCTCTCTCTCTCTCTCTCTCTGTCTCTCCCGCCCTGAAATGTGATCTAATTGCAGAATCCACACCTGTTCTACAGTTCAATAGAAGCCTCATTTGATGAAGGCAGACTTTCAAACACAAACCCACATTCACATATAAGTCCGCACAGACACACATAGAGACAACAACACTCGTTAAGGTCTTCAGCCACCAGAAAAAAAAATAGCTTGGGCTGATCAGAAAATAATATTGTGCGGCGCTAAAAAAAAAAAAAGCCTGTGTTTTGTGGTCATTGGAAGATTGCTGATGGGTGCATAAATAAAGCATGCTGGAACATCTGTTCTTTGTTGTGCATTCAGCTTTTTAATGTCTTCAAAGAGCAGCTCTGACGCATCACTGACTACCACTCCCCATTCTAGCAACATTTTACCAGAAAATAATAAACCTGCCCGGTGGGGTGCAAGGAGCCAAGGCATTCGGGCAATGCCATTAATTTGGAAATATTTCTTCTTTCTGGGATTTTAAATTCTCTTTCCCTTGAACGCTGTTCAATTTTGGGATGCAGGCTGGCATCCCTAGCTGCCTGTGCAGTAAATCAGCCTGAACATTCTCTTCCAACCTTTATTTGAAGAAGAAAAAATTGATTTTTTTAAAAAAGGGGGGTCATCTTGTTAAAGTTGACAGACATTGTCCTCTGATCTTAATTCTATTTCCAAAAATCCAACCAAAAAGGATTGTTTTATTTCCTTTTTTTTAATGTGTTAGTATTTATTTCTGCCGATAAAATTTGGAGGCAGCAGAGACCACCTGACAGTTTAACAATATTGGCTGGTTATTCTGATACAGTGTGCGAAGCAGGAAAAGATTAAAAATGGGAGAACCCTAGACTGAGGGAAAGCAGCTTGAATTCTAAAATAAAATTTTAGCAGCGTGAATTTCTCTTGCCATAGGCAATGAGGCTACTATGAATTTCAGATGCATCTCCTGAGCTGTCAATGATGTGGAAAGAGGAGATTGCCACAAATCTTTGTAATGCCAATGTGATGCGATGTAATTGCAGTTGAAGGTATAGTGACATAAAATGGCAGCTGAGAAAGAGCTGTTTATGTATGTACAGTGTGCAGAGAGGAATTTGCCTTGCAATTTAGGATCACAAGGAGAATTGCCTTCTAACACATTCTGCTGCTACCTTTTTTCCCTTTGTAGGTCAGTGCTTAAAGGTTTAAAGAAATACCAGTTAGATGTTGGTAGGCCATACCTCCAGTGCTGAATGGCAGAACACATTTTAAAAGGCTGTCTAACTCCACACCCTGTTGATGCAGGATTTTTCTTTAAGGTGTTTGGAGGGTTGTTATGTTTCTATTTTGATAATCACTGTGTGTCTGCCAGAGAACTTATTTGTGTGTGCAATGAAATGTGATGGAAGAAATCCTGAGGTGGTGGAATGGACTCTTCTAGGAGGTGGACACTGTCCCAATCCTCTCCCACAAAATGCTCTGCAAGTGAAGAACTAACACAGCAGAGAGAAAGCTACTAATCTAGGCCACTCCTTGCCATGCTAATTTTGTACTTGCAGGGAGATTTATAAGCAAAGGACTGTTCAGAAATACAATCCCCCACCCACAAGCTGGATTGGTACAGTCCAGTTTACACACCTCAGAACCAATGCTCCCTCTAAGCTGTGGAGTCTTGTGAGCAAAAATTATTTTGTGAGCTACTGGCATTAAAGTTGTGAGTGAGCAATTTGGCTGCTGCATAAATGAGTTGGCTCTGGAGCTGTCCTTCCTGAGCTAAGACAAAAATGTGTGATCCGGAGGCTAAAAAACTGTGAGCTAGCTCATGCTAACTCAGCTTAGAGGGAACTCTGACACTTCATTTCCACATCATACGTAGGCCACATCATAATGCCAGATATCAAACATGCTGCTTGCAAAACAGAAAATGACCCTGACAATGGTGTTGGAGCCACTTCATGCCTTATATTTCTCCTACCTGGAAATCATCTATGTAGTGGGAAGAAGGTATGCATATCATTATGTACAAAGTGCAACACAGATGTTTCTCTTGAATTTGTTCCACTGTGTCTGCTCAACATGCATGCTACAATATAAATGTTCACATTACAATTGATGCACAGCAGGTACACACAATAGAAGCCTTATTTGATGAAGGCAGACTTTCAAACACAAACTTACCCTCAAATACGAATGCACACAGGCACGTATACACACTGAAGCAACAACATTCATTAAGGTCTTCAGCCACAAGCAAAAAAATATAGCTTGGGATGATAAAAAAAAAACTAGTATTGTGCAGTGCTAGAAAAAAAAGATGAGAAGAAACCATCTTCTGCCTTTCAGGCCCTATTTTCAAGACCCTCACCTTGAATCTAGGGCTGGAAGTTCCAGTAGTGAGAAACCCCCTGTCATCACACTTGAGGTCAGTAGGAAATTGGATCTTTGCTAACACCAACATCCTGGGTGTCAAATTTACTTCTTTAGTTCCTCCCAAATATCTGAATGCTTTGAAAAAGAGTCCAGACAATTTTAGATATTGCACCATTATTCTGAATGTAAGCTCTGTATTGGTGTACTGCTGAGCAACATTTGATCTCATCTGAATCACAATTGTGCAACCCCATGAACCTTTACAGGTCAGGATGGGTAGTTTCCACTCATGCAACGATTTTCAGTATAGCCTGTGGAAGAAACAGCCACTGTGATTGCTAGCATGGTTTGCAAATGGAGGGTTACAGCAAGCCTGGCAGCGCAATCCTAAACAGCAGCCTCCCTTTCAGTCTACTGTTTAGGGCTGCATCATAGACGTAGAGTACAGGGGGGCTCGAGCCACCCCCGAAATTTCCCAGGGGGGCTCAGCCACCCCCAGAAAATGGAGCGCCTGCCACCATGCCTCCCCGGGTGCTTCCGAGGCCCGGCCACCGCTGCTGGAGAGGGAGAGGGAAGGGGTGGCTGGGGGGGGGGGGAGAGAGGCACCGGCACCAGTGGCTGGCGGGCCTCGGAAGGGCCCAGGGAGGTGTGGTGGTTTCCTGGGGGGAAATATTGCCCCAGCGAGCGTGCGCGCTTTGCGCGCACGGTAAGAAGCCCCCACCCCTCTGGAATTTCCAAAAGTTTACGCCCCTGGGCTGCACTGTAAGTGAGAATGAATGTGGTATAGTGGTTAAGAATGGCAGACTCTAATCTGGACAACCAGGTTTGATTCCCACATCCTCCACATGAAGCCTGCTGGGTGATTTCAGGCTGGTCACAGTTTCCTTAGAACACTCTCAGCCCCACCTGTCTCACAAGGTGACTGTTGAGTGGAGTGAAAGGGAATACAGTTGTAGGCTCTTCTGAGACTCCTAAGGGTAGAGAAATGTGGGGTATAAAAACCGTCTCTTCTTCTTCTTGTCTCATTTCAGAAACTGGTTTCAACAGTGAATAAAGAGCTTAATCTTACAAATGTTTTTAAAGAAACATTTTGACAACACCCATCCCTCCTGACATGTGACATTTGCTATGGCCAAAAATGGCAATGGCACAACACAGATAGCATTTGTGTTTAACTCTTTGACCTCTGAGAAGATACATTTTAATTTTACCACCAGAATTAAAATGGATCTGGGGTTATAGTCAAGTTACACCCATGTGGAGCTATCACAGATGGCAGAGTGAGAAATTGCATTGACTCAGTGACTTGGGCTATACATAACTGTTCACTCATCACAGACAGGTTCCAAAGTTTGTTATAGTTACAGTCAATGCATCAGTTTGATTCCATTTGAATCACCTTTGGGTTAACCTCTATGGTGAGATGTGTGCATGTTAATACAGCAATGCTGGGTGGGTTTGGTGGGAGTATCACTGATCTTGGGCATGACTATTTCCCAACACAGACCAAAGATGCAGAGTTGTCATTGCAGGCAGCACCCACATTTCATGGACTACTATACTATCATTGCTCTATAGCAGTTATTCATTTCCTGCATTGCCCTGCCTCTACAGGAAAATCCAGTTGTGAATAATTACTGTGGATACCATTTATTCATTTATTTAAGATACTTATCTCTTGCCTTGTCTCTTTAGGCACAAGGTGGCCCACAGAGTGGCTACACATTGCAAGGACACAGAAGTGACCCCACAGTCCATTGACATGATCAAAGCAACAGCAAAGTTTGTAATGCACTGGTTAAAAATGCAGCCAGGTCTGCCAAAACACTTTAAAAACCAACTTATGCACTTTCCTGAATGTGTGCCCACTCTGGTGAACCACTACAAAGGACTGAACCCCCACCACAGAAAGAGCCTGTGACCCGACTGCTACCAGATGGACCATGGAAAGAGATGTGGGGATATTGAGACGGGCAGTCAAATCCTGAACATCTTTCTGTTGAATCCAATGGGGCAGACTTCCAAATCCATCTTTTTTAGGATCTGGGTGGTGAGGTGCAACCCATGGCTTCAGCACTACACTCCATGTCTTTTCATGGGAATGCTTTTGTAAGCTCCCCCCCCCCGAAACGCACCGAGGCTCTGCTGCAGAAGGGCTCTGCTGATTGCGTCCATGGTGCCGTTCTTAGGTCTAAACAATGCACAAGAAGAGAAGCAGATTAAAGAAAAGAGGGGGAAATATTATATACACTAATCTAACACACAGCAAAGGCCACTTTACATTCTAAACCAGCACTGCTGGGTAAATTGTTCTACAGCTGGCAACTGTAACAGTTTCCAACAGAGTTTGAACACACTCATCTACTTTCATTATGCTGACATGACTGAAAATACCTCCAGCCAGACATATTCGTAATCCTTAACTTTTTCATTTTTTTAGTGCCAATCTCTAGGCACAGATAGAGTGGGACCTCAAAAACCAGTGGAATGAAGAAATGAATAGGATTTTTTTAAAAAGAAAAGAAAAGAAAAAATGAAACATGAAAAATGAAAAGAAAGCCCATGTTCTTGGGAAAAGGTGCCAATCATGTGGTAGAGATTTGCAATTGAACAGAAATTTGATGGTTTAGGTCCACTAAAATTCAGGCCTTAGAACATTGCTGGAAGTAGTGATTGGCCTTCCTTTTTACAGAAACAAATCATTTGGTCCCAACATTAATAGTAAACACAAGTATTTTATAAACTGCATTGGGTTTCCAAGATGAACTTACTTATTTTATTTGCTTTACTTCATTTATAGCCCACTTTTCTCCCCATTGGGACCCAAAGGGCTTAAGCTGGTCTTTCCTCCATTTGATTCTCACTACAGCCCTGTGGGGTAGGGTAGTTTCAGAATATATGACTGGCTCAAGGTTATGTAGCAACTTTCCATGGCAGAGTGGCAATTCAAACCTTGGGGTTCCCTGATCCTAGGATAACACTCTAACCACTATACTACACTATCTTAATAGGGGACAGCCCTATTAGAGAAGGAATCTCAGATGGCTAAAGGTTCAGGATCATCTTTTGATACCCTGTTGGGGGTCCTGTTTGAGTGGGCCCTTTTGAACCAATATCCAGGAACATGGATCTCTTCCCTTTTACTTTCTCAGTTGACTGTGCAGCCAAGGACTGGGGAGAGTGTCCCATTAATGTTGGGCAGCATCAACTGGATACTTAACCGCATGGTCTTGGGTGGGGGACTCATGCTTGGCACCTCTCTATACAGGGCTATGTGCAGGCAGCACCACAGGTGAATTTGGAGTCAGAGTACAGTTGCTAAAACTCTGGCAGTCATTAGAGGCTACCCACAAGAGATAAAGGTAAAGGTTTCCATTGCTCAAAAGCCAGTTGAATCTGACTCTAAGAGGCTCCATTTCCAAGCCAAAGAGCCAGTGCTGTCTGAAGACCTTTCTCGTGGTCATGTGGCCGGCATGACTAAACATCGAGGCGCACAGAACACTGTTACCTTCCCAGCAAAGTGGTCTTTATTTATCTACTTGCAATTTCTTGCTTTCAAACTGCGAGGCTGGCAGGAGCTGGGGCCAGAGATGGGAGCTCACTCCATCACACAGTACTTGGGTCTTGAACTGCCAAGCTACCAACCTTCCAGTCTGCATCTCAGCATCTTAACCTCTGAGCCACCGCAGCCCTTCACAAGAGATAGCCAACATTAAAAGGAAGGGAAGTGGTAATATGTATGCAGCTGAGCCTTTCATTAAACTAGTTTTACCCATATTCTGGTGTCTTGTGTATTCATTCAGGCTGTATAGGATAATAAATAGTCTGGCAATTAGATTCATTATGATCCATGCTAGACACACTAAGATTCTGCAACAAGATGCAAGATAATGATAGACGTGGATGTCTCGCATGAAATATTTTGTTTTGGAAACATGAAGGTCATGGCTACATACCAGTATTCTGTAAGGTTAGATGATCAACTAGTTCCATGGTTTGGGAAGCCCAGCTCATTGTTCTTTTGCTGCTTGGGGATTATTTTTTAATCAGAGATGGACCTTCTGAAATTAGAGTTACCTGCAAGTATGCAATACAACAGTTATGATGATTCAAGTTTAATTGTAGTACTTTACTTCTTCTAATGTCTCAAAATTGAATTAAAATGACTGCAAATGGCGGTCGAATGAACATCCACTCAGTGGGAAAGATCTTTCTCCAAATGTGTTTGAGGTGGCAGAAAACTGGAGGGTGCTTTGCTGTACTAAAGAAAATGCTAGTAATAACATACGACCTTTCCATTTCCCATGTTGGGGACCAGTGGGACTTCCCTAACCCTAGAAGCACAAATGAAATAAAACAACCATATTCCCCAGATTTTATCCAATGTCACTTAAGAGAACAAGTAGTGTTTGAAATAGAGTGTCAGAAATAAAGGTCAGTGCTTTGAGTTTTATATATATATATATATATATATATATATATATATATATATATATATTCACATTGAGTCTCCAGAGAACTCTATCTCAGTTGTCCTCTGAAACTAGTTCTTAATGACAGTGTTTCTTCAGTTCACAAGCTGGGATGAAAAGAGTTCTAACACAACAAGACTGTTTTCTCAAATGCCTTGGTTCTATATATTGGCTATAGTTGTGCCACTGGTGTTTATTTTGTATATCCATGCGCAGTTTCTTTCCAGAAACCGCCTAGGACTAATGTGGGGTACCTCCTAAATTATAAAGCAAAATGCATGTATGACCCTACTCCTCTTTACAAGCTGTTGTTTGAACTTTCCCTATGAGGGAACAGATCAGCCCAACAGTCTATGAATACTACTCAGGTCCCTCTCTTCTTAACTAGTCTCTTCGGGGATTGGTTTTTAAAGTATGAGTCAGCCACCAAGGTTTTCTCAAGATAAAATAAACTGTAAGTTATTGGCAGAACACAACAGGGGAATATCGGTTGTTTGTACAGAGGACTCTTTGTTGCTGAAAGGGCTGGCACTGGTCTTCAGACTACGTTCAGGCCGTATGCTTATGGGGTTTTTTGTTGTTGTTGCATACAGATGGTTACACGTTCACTCAACTCTTCTATTATACTCTTTCCTGTCCTGCTTTGTGGTTCCACTATAGCTGTGTCTTACTGGCCTCTTTGAGTCACAGCTGGCCTCTACACAGCTGTCTAGACCCTGCCAGAGTTCAGCCCTCTTACAACCACATCTCACAGGCTTGCCAGGATTGATGTATGTTAGTGTTTGTGTTTGCTTAGTTCACTATGATTGTGTCTGTTCCTTCCTAGAAACAGAATTCTCCACAGTCTCTTCAGAAGGCAAAAGTCGCTTCACTCCCTCAGCGCTTCCCTTCCTAGTCTGTTAACCGCCAATAACCGAGAGCTCTGAGCCCAAACGGCCCCCTCCTCACTCTGTCATGTGACTCAGCAGGGTTCTATGAACACACTCTGCTGGTCATAGGGTTTTTTTTCTTTAATCCCATCACAGCATGCTACTTCCTTCAAAGGGAAAGAGGGATTTATCTAATTATTACCTGCCAAGGGATCTGATATCTTCAGGATGGAATGTCCCTACTGAAAGTTCAAAGCAAACAATTCTAATCAAGACAATGGCTCTTTACCCATCTCAGAAATATAAGAATACCAGCAATGGATCCACAGGGACTTGCAGGAACTATTTCCTGTTTTCCTCCCCTGAAAGCTAACATAGCTCTTCCCTATTCCTGCTTCCTTCTTTCCTTCCCAACCACCAGCCAAGTTATGTTCATTTGCTTCCCTGACTCCAGTTTTCCCTTCTTCCCTTCTCTTAGTCAGACTCTGCCTGAGAAAGCTGCAGTGCAGTTGTGTGGTGTTGGCCACGGGGCTGGATGCAGTTGCATGATGCCATCCAGTGGGCCAAGCCCAGTTTTGCAGCACTGACTGCCAGGCCAGGCCTAATTGTATGGCAGGAAAACAACAAGGACTTGCAGAGGGCATCTCATTTTCCCCTGTACCCCCCTCCTCACACTATTTCTTCTTTCATTCCTTCTGGTAACCGCCATTCCTTACTTCACCTTTCCCTGGTTCCTTCTCTCTTTCCCATTCACTAACCAACCTACCTTATATCTGTCCCCATATTTGTCTATATTTATTATTTATTGACTTTATGTATACCATACCTTTCTCTACAATGGGAACCCAAAGCAGCTTACATCTTTCTTCTTTCCCCATGAGAGCTAGTTTGGTGTAGTGGTTAGGAGCGTGGACTCTAATCTGGGAGAACTGGGTTTGATTCCCCACTCCTCAACAAAACCGGCTATTGGCAGCCAACGACGAGATCGTTCCCCAGCACCCTCTGTGCCCCTGCTCACAACTCGCTCCATGGTATACCTGGGAGCTGAGGGCAATGAAGTGGGAACTCAAATGGCTAGAGAGATGGTGGTGTCGTGCTCCTGATGAAGCAGCAAGAACATCTTATAGGACGTTTATGAAATCCTATGAGATGGCAGTCGAGGCTGCGAAGAAAGCTTTTTACGCAGTCACAATCACGTCTGCAGATTCCCGCCCAGCCCAATTATTTAGAACAATTTGGTCCTTGATGATGTTACCGCAATGTGGACCAAACAATAGGGAATTGGAGATCGGCTGTGAGGCTTTTGGGAACTATTTCGCAGATAAAATCTTATCGCTTCGCTAGGACTTCCCTGCCACAGTTGATACTTGAGGCTCCACGCACATCTTCTGGTCACATTCTGGATTATTTCGATCCACTCTGCCTAGAGGAGGTCGACAAGTTGCTCCTTTCGGTCTGTCCAACCACCTGCAGTCTCGACCCGTGCCCATCGTGGCTGGTGAAGGCCAGTTGGGATGAGCTACAAGGGGCTCTAATGGAAACCATCAACACATCCCTTTTTGGTGGTGGCTCCTCTCTGGTGGAATGAGCTCCCCAAGGAAATCAGGGCCCTGCGGGATCTTATGCAGTTCCACAGGGCCTGCAAGATGGAGCTCTTCCACCAGGCCTTTGATCAGGAGCTGCCACCACTTACCACCATCTATCACGATTATCATCAGCAATGAGGGTTGGCCCTGAATGAAGCTCAGGCTTTGCGGCTATGGAGGGTCGGATTATAATCTCAAGCCCTGGTTTGGAGGGTAACTGTAGGTAGCCATCTTACTGTTTAGCAATTACCATCTGCGAGCATTTGTGGGGAGGGTGGGGTAAAAGTATAAAATAATAAATAAATAAATTGCTGGTGTGACCTTAGGTCAGCTACAAGTTATTTCAGAGCTGTTCTCTCATGAGCAGTTCTTGAAAGAGCTCTCTTCGCCCCATTTACCTCGCAGGGTGTCTGTTGTGCAGAGAAGGGAAAGGAGAATGCAAGCCACCCTAAGACTCCTTTGGGTAGTGAAGGGCAGGGTATAAATCCAATCTCCTCCTCCTCCTCCTCACAACAGCCCAGTCAAACTGACAGCATATAACTGGCCCAAGGCCACCTAGTAAGCTTCCATGGCACACATAATTCAATCCTGAGTCTTCCAGATCCTAATCTGAAACTCTAACTACTATACCATACTGGCTTTTGTGGGGCAGCTGCTGTTGAACAGTAGCTTAAGCAGCTATTTTTCAGTGAGTCATGCAAGTCATGTGATATCTAGTGGTTGTTGCCCATCCTAGCCTCCACTGAGTCCTCCATCAAAGGCTGAAAACAGCCCTGGAAAGTATCTGCCCTTTCGCCTGCCTATTACTAACAGAAACCAAGATGTTAAGGTTGGCAATACAGTTGTGGTTGCCAAGCAGTGACTACTGAGGGCATTCATTTCTTAAAGCTACAGGCACTGCATTATTTTAGAGGTTTTCCCCTCCTTTTTAGATTTCAAATCTTTCTGTAAGCCTGTTTTTCAGGGCTGTAGAAAAATCTGTCCTGTTTGTTCATGGCTCCAGACCCTGGATTTAAGTATCTACAGAATTAAATATATTGATGGTTACATAGGTGGATGGCAAAATGTGCTCTTTGCAGTACATTTTTATATAATATATACAGATATATGAAAATCAGACTTAGGTTGCTTGCAATGTTTATCCTCTTTCAAGTCAAGCACCTTATATTGAAGATAGGCACAAGACTTAACTCTAACAGGATTTTGAATAGTTTTGCATCTATGCAATTGGCAATGTTCAGTCTGGAAGCTGGCTAGCTTCTGTTGGCTCATGGCCATAATTTTCAGCCATGGTTGATTATACATACCCCTGGATAGGCAGGTCATGAATAATTTCAAATCAATTACATTTGGCGGGGAGAGTGGCCTATAAATCGAAATAAATAAATAAATAAATAAATTTTGAGAGTATGTGCTGATTTTGCACTTGTGCAGTAGGTAATGTTAGTCATTTGTTAGTATTCATCATCTTACTGCATGCTCAGATCTAACTGGATTGCATGACAGCTTTCAGGTAATAGTGTGAAAGTACACAAAGAATCTGCTCTCACATTTAGTACCCTCACATCATAATCCTAGGCAGAGTTAATTGAAATCCATGGATTTAGATGTGTAAATCTTCATGCAATTGCACTGTCAGCTCTGGCAGGCAGGCTAAATGGGCAAGACTGGCTTACTAGGGAAATAAGCCATGCCATTTTGCCCCAACCACAATAGCAGTTGGATCATGCCTACCAAGGAAAACACGTCTTTTACAAGTTATTCTTTTCCTCCTTGATATGGGCAAAAGGCAAGTGGAAGAGGAGGGCAGTGACATAGTAGGGAAAGCAATGCAAAAAATGTGCAAATGCCAAACATTTATAATACAATTGAGAACAATTCTGAGCATTTAATAGACAGTGAACATTTCCCAGAAGATGTATGGAGGTTGCTTGCAATTAGCAATTGGATTTAAACAGAAGAGGCTTCACCTACCACTTTTCTTTTACTTTGCAATGCAAACCTAGTAGTTGCCAAGGGGCAGTTGAGTGCCGTAGACATATTATGACATTGCATTGTAAAGATTGGTGGTTGTGCTTTTGTAGACACTAATGAAACTTATTAACCTAACCTCACATTCCAACACAACATCTCTAGCTCTTCTTAAAACCATCCTATTCCTGTTAATGTAAATTTTCAGTTGTTTCCATTCCATGCATGTATGTAGTGTTATTGCATCAATTACAATTGTGTTGGCCAGGCAATCACTTTGACATAACCTTTGCTATGTTTTTGGAATTTTTGAGACTAGTCCCAATCCCAAATACTAATGGAGTGAAGAGGTCACTTATGCTTTAAGTCAGTTTATATTTTAAAAAGTCCGGTAAACTTATTGTTCTTAAAATCTCATTGAACCTGCCAGTATGACAAAGAAGAAAAAGTTGCAATCAGAAAGCTACCTGCTTTATCATAGTCCCATGGAAACCAACAAGACATTGTCAAATTACATCCAATTTAATGATTTGAGAATTGCTGTCTGAGGTTGCAATTTTAAGCACGCAAGGGGCCCATGCAAACATTATACTCTTAATTAGTGACCATATGGAAACCAATTTCTCTTTGGAATCCTGAATGCTATCTCCCACCAGATGAGGGAAGTTTGAAGAGGCTCGAAGCACTCAGCTGCCCCTTGTTGTGCTCTACAATGAAAGTCGTTTCAGAGGCAAGAAGGAATTACTAGTGCTAGGTCAACTCCAGTGTCAAGAATGAACTCCGAACTACTTCTTGGTGGATATTTACAAACTATATTTTATTTGCTGTCCCTTGAAATTTTTTTTGCCCATTCTTATATAAAAATTGTTTGGGTTTTCCTTGAAATGTTTTGTAGGGTCACCCTGAGAATGTAGGCAAAGACCAGGAGCACCACAGGAAGGTGGATAACTCTGATGAGAAAAGATAGTTCTTCTAACTAAAACTCTTTTCAATTCCATTAAAATTCCTCAGGACTTTACAAATTCATACTGAATTTTGCTTTAGGCAAAATTTCAGAGGCAATTTTAATTCTTCTGAGGTAAAATGACTATAATAGAAGTAGCCATGTGAAAAACCATAGGTTATCTGTATGAGAGAATTACTCAACATCAGCCCAGCAAAGCTAGATCACGAATTCCCACAAATTCTGGGAAGTATAATATATATCAACATTTGTATATGATGTTTTTCCTCTGTCCTGTTTTTATCAATACTTCCACTTTTATCATACTTCCACAGAAACCCTCAAAATAAGTCATTCAATGTTTATTGCAATATGATAAAGCATTGTTCTTAGATATGATACAACAGTAGCAAAGCCATTTGGAAAAAGTAATAAAGAATAGAGTAAGATATTCAGCAGCCTAGGGGCAGAAAGGGGAGTTAAAGTGGCCCCACGGAAAGCCCAGGAGGCATTGAAGAGGCTTAGCTCACCTTCTCCTGGTAGCCTTCCAAGGCAGTGGGCCACCAGGAACATGCCTGGCAAGTTAAAGAGCCACTCAGCCCTGCAGCAGCAACATTTGAATTGCACTCCCACAAGAATTGGTGACTTCGTACAGAAGTATTCCCTTGCAATATGATAGAACTGTGAAGAGCATGAAAATCTGAACACCCTTTTAGAGCGATCCTAACCAGATCTACTCAAAAGTAAGTCACATGTGATTCAGTCTCGCTTACTACCAGGAAAGTGTCCTTAGGATTGCAGCCTAAGGGCGTGATCATACGCACCCATTTGCGACACAAGAAGGACAATTCCCCGCTGGCTCAAAGTAGCGCAATCACACAAGCACATCTGGGAAGCGTCCTGCAGCCGGTGTCAAAGTGTCGCAAACCGCTTTGATCCGGTGGGGAATCAACTTATTTAGCTACCAGTGAAAAGGCAGTCTCAAATGGTTTGCGACGGCCCAGAACTGACCTTTCCTGGTGTGATCGCGCCAGCGTAAACAAGTGGCATTGGGGAGCGGGCTTTCCCCCCCCCTCCAATCCCAGTATGTGCATCATCAGATGATCCCGAGGGTGGAGAGGCAAGTCATTGATCCCTTGTAGAAGCAGATAAGCGCACTGAAAACGGCCGGGGGAAAAAACCAACTCGCCCGCGGCTGCGTGTGATCACACAGCGGCGGTTCGCCCTCACAGGTCCATGGACCTGTGTGATTCCGCAAAAGCGGAGCAAATTGCGCCAGCACACATTTGTTTCACTTCCCGTCTGGCTTATCTCATTCGTGTGGACAGGGCCTAAGTATACCAAATTCTTCTTTCCATCTTTGCAGGCATTCCTGTACAGAAAGCTACTCCTTGGACAATCTAAGCAGCTCCTCTGTGTGTGGGAACATCTACAAAGGTGAGAAACGAGAGTCCTGGATCTGCAGACAGTCCTTGCTAAGAGTGACTTCTGAGATCATCACATGCCCAGTTGCCCGTTCTTTTCTCCATCCTGAACGCTCACTATCCCTCATCTCCAGCTGCCCCTATGCCCATACTTCCCATCACTGCTTCATGTCTCCTTCCCTGCCTTCATCCTTTTATCCATGGCTGCCTACCCTGGAGACTCTGGCTTGTGAACACTGTTCACCTTCCTAACCAGGTACACTCTCCCTCTCATGCTCTTTTAGTGGCTGCCTTTTTTGCTGGCTCTCCTTACTCTCTCCCCTCTTGCTGGGTCTCCTTCCTCTCACAGTCCTCCTTTCCGCACTCGGATCTCATCCCTGGTTTTATTAGAGTTCAACTCGCGACACAATACCTTGCATTTATCCCTGGTTATAGCAGCATCTGTGGGGTGAAAATGGGGTGACCTCAATGTAATGTGGAAACAAAAAATACCCCAACTCAAGTGCAGTGTAGAATGTAAGTTTGGGGACAGGGTTGAACCAGGATTTAAGGTCTAGTGCGGAATCACCCTAGTGTCTCCTTGTTATCCCCTGTTTTTTTCTGGCTCCATTCCCCACTCACAACAGCAGCTGGATCAAGGCTACCAAGGAGAACACCTCTTTTACAAATTATCTTCTGGAATCAGCCTTGGTTGCTGGGTGACAGTTTGTGTTGCTTTGGACTCCCCAGCACTGTTCCTTGGCAGGGGGAGATTTAACCCTGAAACTTAAAAAAAACCTATTGTATTTTTGGCTTTGGATGTCCCCCGTGTTGCCGATTTTTGCTCTACACAGGGGGACCACCCATAGTTATTGGATGTATGATGACAGACTGGCATAAAATAGCACAGAAGAGCAGCCTGCCTTGCCGTGTACATACTCCTCTTTTCTGCAGTCTACTTCTAAACATTTCTAATATGGGCCATTGTTTAACAGAGCAGAAGGACAGGGTTCCCAAAACACTTTGCAAGAGTCCAGGCACAGAAGAAATTAAATGAACCAGACAAAAATCTGTCTGCCCTTTCACAGCTAGGGCTGCTCATAAACATGCAATTATTTTGTGAGAGTGTGATGAGACAAAATTAAATATAAACTTTGCACTCAGCTAGAAGCCCTTTCTGGTGCCCAAAAAATGCCTTGAGCAAAACCAGTATTGCTCAGGGAGGAAAATGTTGAACAATTTTTAGAATAGCCTAATCATGGTCAGCAGCTTTCTCCCACAGAACTGAAGTATCTCACTGATATCTGTGCTGAGACAATAGCATGAAGATGTCTGAGGTTTTAATAGGAAGGTATCCTAACTATATATTTGAAGCTTGTAGGAATTAAGATCTGTCACATAAAGAACACCACTAATACTGTTCAATAAGTGACAAAGGGAAGGCTTGGTCATAGTGATGTGAATTCATATTTACGTTGCTTTTACCTCCCTTGTGCTGTATAAATTCCATTCTTGTCAGTGCCAATGTCAATGACTAAATCCTGGCTCTATGTCTCTTAATATGTCTCTTAATATGTGAACCACCAGTCTCAGAAAATTTCAGAAGGTAGCTGTGTTTGTCTGCAGAACAGCTAGACTCCAGTCCAGCCTATTAGCACCTCAGAGACCAACAAGATTTTCAGGGTATAAGCTTTTGGAGGTCAAAACTCACTTTATCAGATCTTACAAAGGGAACTTTGATCGATTCCTCACAAGTAGCTGTGCTGACCTCACTCTTCCGTTTGCCCCAATTTCACACTATTCACTGTGTGGCCACATTTTGACCCGCATCTCCCCCCGATTTCCCCTACATCTTTTCAATCTCAAAAACAAGGATCAAGAAGACACGGGGGAAATCGAGGGGAGATGCAGGTCAAAGAGCAAGGGTGGCACAGCTGCTTGTGGGGAATCGGTCTTTGACTCTGAAAAGTTTATACCCTGAAAATCTTGTTGGTCTCTCAAGAGCTACTAGACTTGAGTATAACCAGTCTCTGAATGCATCCTTGGAAGCAGTGGTACAATTAGGTCATAGGCGTCAACTACAGGGGGGCTCGAGGGCTCGAGCCTCCCCCGAAATTTCCTGGGGGGGGCTCAGCCACCCCCGGCAAAATGGAGCGCCCGCTGGTGGGGGAGGCGGGGAGGGCTGTCGGGAGCCCAGGGGTGCTGGGCGCGGCAGAAGGCAGCCGCCGAGGAGGGGGGGTGGAGGGGGCGCCAGAGCCGGCGCGATGGGCGGGCACAGGGACTCCGCTGCGCTGGCCGACCCCCCGACCCAACCGGCGAGCGGGCTCTGGGGCAGCAGCCGGGCGGCCTGGCGTTGGCTCTGGGTGGCGGGCAGCTGCAGCGTCGGGGGGAAGTGCGCCGCCACGACTTCAAGGACCCCTATGGGGCAGCAGCTTCCCCCCGAAGCGCGCCACCATGACTTCAAGGACCCCGCCACCGCCTCCGCTTGCCCCGCCGGTCTGCCTCCTTGGGGCTGGGGGGCGGGGGGAAAAGCGGCGGGGACATGGTCCCGTTCGCGCACGCACGAAAGAGCCCCCCCTGGATTTACAAAGTCTACGCCCCTGAATTGGGTGATTTTGGAGTTCAGACTTGATCTTGGGGAGTGGAGAGAGACTTGATACAGTAAGGTATACTTACAGTGCTGCTGTCTGCTTTCAGGACCATATGCTGGGTCCATGAATTGAGGATCCAGACTTCCACTACACAGTCTGGGCCTGATGGAACCATTGCTTGGAAATTCTGTGGAGCAGAACTGTAACACAAGAAGGATTTGGCTCCTAGGTTTGGTGTCTTAGTATATTTATGTTGGTCACATAGTTGTTTATTATTAATATTACTGAAGGCTCTTGAACTGCGGTCAACACACTTCCATGTCTCATCTTGGAAAAGCAGGTCACAAACCAGCCACCTTAGGACAGAATTTCTGGATCTTAGAAATATAATCTGTCTCAATGAAATGCAAGTTTATTTCCTTGACCTAAGAACCCAAGAGATGCCCTGCTAGACAGGAACAGTGCTTCATCTAGTCCAACCGAGTTTTGCACAGTGGCAAACCAGTTACCCCGGAGGGCCAACAAACAAGGCATAGAGACAAAGGCCTCCCCTGATAGCACCTCCTAGGACTGGTATTTGAAAGTCTACTGCCTCTGGACATGACAGCTCTGTCAACACTCTCAAATGTTTGCTAGATGTATCATATAACATTCTGTGTAGTGGAGACCAATTGATCACTAGTTTTTTATCATTTCATCATGATTACAGATTCCATACTCGATTTTTCTTCAAACACACCAGAGCCAATCAATGTGCTCCCTCCCTCAGAATGGAATGTATCTTCTGTATCTCTGCTAGAAGTTATTTTAGCTCCGGGCACTTCTTTTCCCACCTGTTTTTGGAAGCCAGATATTTTTGCAGCTCCCACCCTCATTGCTTACATCCCGGCATAGTTTGTCCTTCTGCACATCTTGTTGGAGCCCTCATAAAATGCCCATCACATCCCTGTTTTATGTTTAAACACTTTTTATTTCCCCAGAGAATATAAAATACACAAATGTGGCTCCATGAGGAAATGTTCCAAAAGAGATTATAAATGCAGTCATAAAAGTCAAAGTTCTCAAAACATTTCACTGGCTCCGTCTTCAGAAGAAACTGTTTACACAGAAAAATACACGTCAGCCTATTTTATTGTTGTTATTGCATGTTAGATATTACAAATGCAATCTGTCTGCTTCACACATAAACTACAGTCTCCAAGTATCTTTAAGTATCACCTCCAACAGTTACAGCAAGAGAGAGGGAGGATAATTTAGGAGGATGTTAAACCATCACTTCACTGCAGGAAAGAAGATTGTCTACAATGAGTTTACCACAGGGCAGCGCTCAGTTGAAGCTGATTGAACGAGCAGCTGGTGTGAAGCATCTATACTGAAAACATCTGGGAATTGGTGTAGGCAGTCACATTTGTATTGGCCAAGATATACTTGTATTGGAGAATGACATCCCCCCCCCCCCCCACACACACTAAAACAAAATGGGAGGCAGGGCAGTGTAGGTAAAAGTCAAGTTAATCTCAAGCAGTTTAGTTCTCTTTCTCACCTTATCTTTCCCACTGCTGTCTTTGTTCAGACTTACTGCCATTACAGTGGACTGGTTACCATATGTCTATATGACAGGTGAGCAAATGTTCCCTGTTTTGTGTGTGTGTGTGTATGTGTATCAGTTTCAATTCTCTGCTTTTTGCTGGTTCTGTTTGTTAATGATCGTACATGAAGCTGCTGTATACTGAGTCAGACTATTGGTCTATCCAGGCCAGTATTATTTACTTGTCTCTGACTGGCAGCAGCTCTCAGGCAGGAGTCTTCCCCATTACCTACTACTTGGTACTTTTAACTGGATATTCTGGGGATTTAATCTGGGATCTTCTGCATGTAAAGCAGATGCCCTGCCACTATGCTAAAACCTCTTCCCTATATAATCCATATATTCAGGACATAGTTTATATTGTTGTACACAATTTATACATCTTATTTATTTACTTCATTTATAGCCCATCTTTTTATGTATAGTGCTGATTTACTTATACACAAATATTGTTAAAATACATACATTTTGCTGGAATACTTTAGTGAAAGGAGGTAGAAAATGACAAAAAGCAAAGAACTGTGGATTCAATCATCCCTACTTCATATCCAACCGGTGTGAAAGAAATATCATGAGTGAACTGACCCATGGCATCCAGGACTCTCTGGAGGAGGCAAAAAAGAAGGAAGTGCAGTGCTGAAAACAATCAGCAGCAAAAATAAATTTACCAGCAAGCCATGGATCCGAAAAGAGAAAGATTTCTTGCTGGTGTTGATTTTGCTCCAAGGCAAAATCGCTCTTAAGTCCAGTGTTATGGTTTGTTGGCCACAGTTTACCCAAGCTTGAATGCAGGAGTTTAACAATCTGTTTCTGGAAATCCAGCGTTTTACAAAGATTCTGTTAGCAAACACATGACAATCAAGGACTGTTTTCTGCATTGCCCATCCAGTTGCTTGAGCCACAGTTTACTATGGTTTTCCAGAATCCAATTCTACTTTTTAATCACAGTTTATCTTGTTTACTTTGGCATACCCAGAGAGAACTGTTTAGCAAGAGATGGCCCAGAATCAACACAAATCAATGATTCTGAAAGAATCAGTTATTATGTTCACTTCTGACATGGTGAAGTCAGAAGATTATTGTATCACGTCAAATAAATTGCATGTTTCTTCTGTATAGTAAGAACATAAGAACATAAGAGAAGTCAATGTTGGATCAGGCCAGTGGCCCATTCAGCCCAACACTCTGTTTCACACAGTGGCCAAAACCCAGGTGCCCTCAGGAGGTCCAGCAGTGGGGCCAGGACTAGAAGCCCTCCCACTGTTGCCCCTCTGTCAAGCACCAAGAAGACAGAGCATCACTTGCCCCAGACTGAGGGTTCCTATCTATACCTTGTGGCTAATAGCCACTGATGGACCTCTGCTCCATATGTTTATCTAATTCCCTCTTGAAGCCTTCCATGCTTGTAGCCGCCGCCACCGCCTGTGGCAGTGAATTCCATGTGTTAATCACTCTTTGGGTGAAGAAGTACTTCCTTTTATCTGTTCTAACCTGACTGCTCAGCAATTTAATCAAGTGCCCATGAGTTCTTGTATTGTGAGAAAGGGAGAAAAGTACTTGTTTCTCCACCTGCTCTATCCCATGCACAATCTTATAAACCTTGATTGTGTCACCCCTCAGCCGTCATTTCTCCAAGCTAAAGAGCCCCAAGTGCTTCAACCTTTCTTCATAGGGAAAGTGTTCCAACCCTTTTATCATTCTAGTTGCCCTTTTCTGCACTTTGACATACAGTGACAACTGTACCATGATGTGAAAACAGCTCTCTATGGGACAGTATAGAAAGAAGTCATAGAAGAAGAAGAGATTGGATTTATATCCCACCCTTCACTACCCAAAAGAGTGTCAGAGTGGCTTACAATCTCCTTCCCTTCCTCTTTCCACAACAGACCTCCTGTGATGTAGGTGGGGCTGAGAGAGCTCTGAGAGAACTGCTCTTGAGAGAACAGCTCTGAGAGAACTGTGAGTGGCCCAAGGTCACCTAGCTGGCTGCATGTGGAGAAGGGAGGAATCAAACCTGGTCCTCCAGATTAGAGTCTACCACTCTTAATCACTACACCAAACTAGCTCTCTGGGTCCTAGGTTTTCAAGCTGGGAAACATGAGCTCCAAAACAGCCAAATTGCCAGATTTTTGCACTAGATGAAGTTCTGAGTTGTTTTCAAGGGCAGCCCTTAATAGAACGTGTTATAGCACTGAGAGGTTATACAGTAGTGTGGATCAGCTAGGCTAGATGTGCTGAGTTTAGAAGAGAGGATGCCTGCTCAAAGGACTGAATTGCAAAACACCATTCCTGACACCGGGTCCTACCTATTTTTCTAAGAGCAAGGAAAAGTCTGCAAGCACTTCTAAGTGTTTTACATAAGCATGCCAAAGACAATCTGACCCCAGCCAGTACAGAGAAACCAGTTCTTATAGCACAGATAAAGTGCTATCCTATACAGAGCTACACCCTTCTAAGTCCATTGATTTCAACAGACTTGGAACTCTGCTTAGGATTGCCTGGTTATAGTTGTGCTTCTGGAGGCACAAAACTGACATTTGGAATCACAGAGTTGGAAGGAACTTTATCGGCCATCTAATTCAATCCATTGTTTAATGCAGGAAATCGAAAGTGAGACCACAGGGAGGCTTTATTCTGAAAAAATTTGTTACTTTCTGCTGTAGATCCCTCCAGCAGTGATTCACAAACCAGTGACACCAATGACATAAGTTAAGTTAGCCCCACTGAAGCACAAAAGACTCACCATATTTAGAGCGCCTACTTCTTACTTTATATATCACATCTGTAGTTTATAGATCACACCTTGAATCATATAGAACTGAGTGGATGCAACATGCCAATCTAGTAAGAAAAAGCAGAGTAGGAAAGTGGTTAGTAAGCCTAGAAACTTGTCATGCTACTTTGGGATGATGTAAATTAATGTTAGTATTCTATGTGTCAATTATGTGCAATGCTGCCTATTTTAACTGTTCCTAGAGATTGTCTTGCCTTTGGGTGGCACTATTAAACAACGGTGTTTAAACCCTTTTGAGGACCATATTCCATTCAGTTGGACTCTAAATGGATTTTCCCCACCCCAAACTGGTATATTTTGTTCAAACTTGTGAAAGTCAGGAAGAATTACCTACAAATGGTAAGTTCCTGGTCTCCATTCATGTCTAAAGCAGGTACAAATACATAATGGATCCTTTGTTCATTGAATAAACAGCCCACAAATGCAACTTTATCAAGTACATTCCCATGAAGCAGATCTATAAACCTGGTAAATGCAACAAGACCCATCAGGGATGTTAGAAGTAAATCTTAATTTGTCATTTGTGAACACTTCAACCTGCCCCTCTAAATGAATTATGTGCTCCATCATTGACAGGAACATAACAGACGACACATTGGAGATACCAAATGAGACTTGTGAGACTGGTTTATTGACTGCTACACAGGTGTTAACTGTAGAAGTGGGCTGCATACACTTTGCCTTGATGTTCTGCAGAAGCCACAAAGTGAGCAACGAGCTTGTCTCAGCCTGCTCTGCTCTCTTAGGACCTTTTGTTATTTCTGACTTTGATGTGCCTGTATCTATTGTGAGGAGACACTGTTCTCCTAGACATAGAAAATAAGAATTAATGGTACTAAGTGGTAGCTACATTGCTATTACAACACCCAGCTGTGTGTACCTGTGGCCTTGGTAGGGCTGCCAAGTCCAACTTGGGAAATATCTGGGGTCTTTGGGGGTGGAGCCAGGAGACTTTGGGGGTGGAGCCAGGAGAAAGGAAGTGACATCATTTTGTGATGTCACATCCTGTGATGTTGCTTCCACATGCTTCCACATGAACTCATGAAGTTTCCTAATACTGAATCAGGCCATTGGTCCATCAAGGTCAGTATTGACTACTCAGACTGGTAGTGGCTCTCCAGGGTCTCAGGCTGAGATCTTTAATGTCACCTATTACCTGATCCTTTTTTAGCTGAAGAGGCTGATACCTCCTGCATGTCAAGCAGATGCTCTTATCACTGAGCAACGGCCCTACTGAATCCTTCCTCATCTCAGCAGAATATGAAGCACTAAGTGCTACACAAGTGCTGAATATGATTTTCATATCATAAGAACAGGAGAGAAGCCACAGTGGATCGGCCCATCCAGTACAGCCCATCCAGTACAACACTCTGTGTCACAACAGTGGCCAAAAATACCAGGTGCCCTCAGGAGGTCCAGCAGCGGGGCCAGAACTCCAGAAGCCCTCCCACTGTTGTCCCCCAAGCACCAAGAATGCAGAGCCTCACTGCCCCAGACAAAGGGTTCCATTTAGACCTTGTGGCTATAATAGCCACTGATAGACCTCTGCTGGATGGGGACAGAGAGAGAGAGAGAGACAGACAGACAGAAAAAAGAAAGAAAGAGGGAGAGAGAGAGAAGGGGAAAAAACTGGCAGAGGCACTTACTTCCATTTAGACCTTGTGGCTATAATAGCCACTGATAGACCTCTGCTGGATGGGGACAGAGAGAGAGAGAGACAGACAGACAGATAGACAGAAAAAAGAAAGGGAGAGAGAATGAAAAGAGCTGGAAGAGAAACTCACCTTGCCAGCCACATGCAAAAGCAGCTCCTTCAGTCCCTCCTTAATCTCTGGGCGGGGCTCTCTTGCTGTGGAAGAAGCTCTCTTGCTGACTTCTTAAAGGGGAAATGTCTGGCGAGGCTTTTTAATGCAGGGCAGGCTCTCTGCAGACATTTCCCTTTTAAGGCAGCCATTTTGTCCCCCCGGTGGCCATCTTTGGAAAAGCGGGAGGTAAGCTCTAAAAATCGGTGTTTCCCCCGCCCAAGCGGGAGACTTGGCAGCCCTAGGCCTTGGGTTTACATCTCACGTGTATCAAGGATGATTTAAAGTGCACTGGGGTTTCCACTGTTTTATCTGATGTTTTATCTGATGTTAGGCAGATAAAACCAAAATTCAGCCATGGAGGTTAGATATCACATAGATGAGATGTATCAAGGGCAATCCCATCTTTCATGCCTCTGGAAGTGCCTGGAGATGGCTGCTCCTGGAGATGCCACTCAACGACATTGTAAAACCAGCAAATGAAATATGGTGATTTAATCTGAAAGCTCCCAGCCTCTGACCCTGTTATATTATGTAGGTCTAAATGATGCTCATTATCATTCACTGGCAATTCAGTTTTGCTGCAGAAAAAAAATAATAATATCTGAAACTGTAAGTCCCTTCATCCCTGAGAATGTCCAGGATGGTAATTCTGAGCCTTAAAATATTAACAAGTGAATATGCATAATAAGGGTAGAGTGACATGATCTTGCAGGCCCAGGAAATAACAGCAAAACAAGAGAGAGAGAGAAAGAGAGAGAAACTGGTATTTAGGATACTTTTCCAGCAGTCCTGGGTCGATCATAGCTCTGGCAGCACAGCTCAGGGTTGTGGTGACAGACCAAGAGCCCTTTGTTTCTTGCCCCTTGGCTTGCACCACTGGACAAGTCATGGTTCAATTACCTACAAAGAGGTGAAAGGGAAGATGTTCAGCCATTGCCCCCCCCCCCCAGACAGACACAAGGTTGGGATTAACTAGGGCCAGTTTATTAACTATTTAATTAATTCATTAATTAATCAACCAGCGGTGAGGGTACTAAACTCACGCAGAAACATGACAGGTGCCATATCCTGGCCACCTTCATATTCCTTTTGGGCGATGCACCTGCTCTGATCTCTAGCCTTCCAATTGACTCTCGACCAGCAGCTTGGCAATTATAGGAATACCCCTGGCCCCACTTCCCCAGAAGCTGCAAATCCCGCTAGGGCAGCCCAGGCCAGATTGTTCCCAATGAAGATCCCCTTTTCAAAGCTTTGAGCCACAAGACCTGAAGGCCATTCTAGAAGGATCTTAATCTTATCCCAATGCCAAGGTGCTCACCAATTCCATCTACCTATAGCACTCTCCCGCCACAGCAAAGGCCAAGACTATACTTAGGCCTTCGCCCCCACCAAGCGATCAAGGGCCATCAGGACCCTGCGCCGCAGGTCAGCCAAAAAGAATCATTGCCCTTGTCCATGAGATGAACACCATCCCTCCTATACAGGTCAGGCACGTCAACCCGTATATCAGGATGCAATAGGAAGATGCCCAACCCACCTTCCATTGTGTTACAAAGTTGCCGATTGGTACACCACCAGGCACGATCCAAGCACCTCAGATCCCCTTGGCTATGCCACACCTGGTGCAGTAACATTGCTGACAACACCAGTTGCACCCCAGGCCACCAGACAATAATTTCAGCCAGATCAGCCCTGGCCTGAAGAACCAGAGCTTTTCCTTTCACCAAGCCCAGGTCATTACTGCCCAGGTGTATCATCCTATGCTCTCGCCGCTCTGTGGAATCGAAGTGGCACCCAAAGAAGGCGCCACTCCCTGCCCATTGTGGTCAGGACCTACCCCCACTGACACTGAAGTGGGAGATGTCAAGGCCAAGCTATGTCTGAACCCCTCAGCTACACAAGTGACACTGGATACCGGTGTTGAAGAGCCAATAGGCCCCCAAGGCCAATCAGTAGTGTGTGTTTGCGTGGAAGCAGACCTACCTGTCCTCGAAGACGGGCCTGCATAAGGTACCACCTGTTGCCCTTCAGCCGCTCGGATTGCACTACTTCTGGAGGCCCTTGCCAAAGGAGCCTCTTCAATGGGAGCTTCAGAGCTGCCACCCGCACTTCCAAACCTGGATTCAATGGCAGCCAAACAAGACAAAACTTGAGTCTGAAAAGCCTTGCTTGGCAACATAGCTTGGGACGCACTACTACCCCCTGAAGATGAAAACCCACTCAATTGGCGCTCAATAGCTACCAACCTCTCCAAAATAGCCCTGTTCACAGAGGTATCTGCACTTTGATCACAAGCTGGAGCAGACACAGCACCCACTGGTGCCTAAAAGGCAGGGCGCTCATAGGGCTGCCAAGTCCAACTTGGGAAATATCTGGGGACTTTGGGGGTGGAGCCAGGAGACTTTGGGGGTGGAGCCAGGAGAAAGGAAGTGACATCATTTTGTGATGTCACATCCTGTGATGTTGCTTCCACATGCTTCCACATGAACTCATGAAGTTTCCTGATACTGAATCAGGCCATTGGTCCATCAAGGTCAGTATTGACTACTCAGACTGGTAGTGGCTCTCCAGGGTCTCAGGCTGAGATCTTTAATGTCACCTATGACCTGATCCTTTTTTAGCTGAAGAGGCTGATACCTCCTGCATGTCAAGCAGATGCTCTATCACTGAGCAACGGCCCTACTGAATCCTTCCTCATCTCGGCAGAATATGAAGCCCTAAGTGCTACACAAGTGCTAAATATGATTTTCATATCATAAGAACAGGAGAGAAGCCACAGTGGATCGGCCCATCCAGTACAGCCCATCCAGTACAACACTCTGTGTCACAACAGTGGCCAAAAATACCAGGTGCCCTCAGGAGGTCCAGCAGCGGGGCCAGAACTCCAGAAGCCCTCCCACTGTTGCCCCCCAAGCACCAAGAATTCAGAGCATCACTGCCCCAGACAAAGGGTTCCATTTAGACCTTGTGGCTAATAATAGCCACTGATAGACCTCTGCTGGATGGGGACAGAGAGAGAGAGAGAGAGAGAGACAGACAGCTTTTTCACTTACTCTTGCCCAATTCCCAGGCTTTATTTCTGGCCCTTGTTTCACCCAGCTGTTGTCCATGTAAGTCCCATAACTTCTCCCCCCCCCCCCCACCCAGCATAGGCTTTTTGGTGGCTAAAGAGGACCTTTGTCCTCCCCTTTTCGCCAGCAGAAAAGCTAGTTGGATCCATCCCTAATTTAAAATACCGGTTACTTGATGTACAAATGCTTTTAAAAATGCAGATTTTTACTGCCGGAGGGGGGGACACGGTTGAAAGAAACAGAAAATTGGCATAAAAATGAGGAATCCCAACTTTTATTTGCAGAAGGGAAATGAGGATTGGGGGGACCCAAACAGCCACGACAAGACATTTTAAACAATCCCACTCCCAGACCTTCTACAGGCAACCTCTCCTTGTGATGTTTACCTCTTTGGAAGTGACAGTTTATTCCTTTGACAAAACCACAGTGGACAGACAGACAGAAAAAAGAGAGAGGGGGAGGGGGAGAGACAGAGAAGGAAAAGAGCTCGCAGACCCCAGCTTACCCGAGCAGTTTACTCAGCAGCAACCTTGCACGCAGTAGAAAGAGCTTAGTCCCGCCTTAATCTCTGGGCGGGGCTCTCTTGCTGGCTCAGCTCTTAAAGGGGAAATTTCCCTTTTAAGAAGTTCAAGAGGCTGGCCAGGGCAGGCTCCGAGGTTCCCCTGCTGGCAGCCATTTTGTCCCCCCGGTGGCCAATTTTGGAAAAGCGGGGGAAAGCTTTAAAAATCGGTGTTTCCCCCGCTCTACCGGGGGACTTGGCAGCCCTAGGCGCTCAGGATTGACAGCCACCCCTGCATTACAATTACCACCTAAAGCCCCTGCCGATGTCAAAGAATAAGGGACCACAGGAGCAAGGTCCACCATCATGGGAGGGGCCTGAACAGGGACCCTGGCCAGTCCAGCAGGGACACCTGGAGCAGAAGGCCTCGACCCATTACCTCGTTGTTTAGAGGGGGGGAACTCCCATCAGCCTTGTCGTGACTCACCCTCTTAGCAGCCGTTTGCTTTACAGAAGCACCCACTCTCTTCTTTGGAACCATGATTAAAATATATAGCAACGTAGCCTACTATGTATGGGCAAAAGCAGCTCCCTGCACCTAAAATGGCCCCAGCTGCAGAATCCTAAAATGGCTGCCACTCAAAAGCTCTAAAATGGCCGCCCGTTAAAATCTAAGAAATTGCAGCCACACTGCCCAGGTCTGCCTGAAATGGCTGCCAAAGCCTCTCCTGAAGCCTCTCCCACAAAGCTGGACCCTACAGGGAAGAGGCAGCCTTACCACATTGCCTCCTACAAGTGGCTAACCAAGTATAAGAGAGGTGGGGAAGGCCTACAACGGCTAGGAGCACGGCGGGTTTTAAAATGGCCACCAAACAGCCACTAAAAGTGCCACCGACCCTCAAACTGCTCCCGCACCCCATAAAACACCCACTGCTGCTTCAGTGGGTGGAGGGGGGGTAAGAAGGCCATGCAAAACAGGCCGAAACAAACAAAAATGGTAGGGGAGAGACTAAAGAGGGGGCCACAGGCACCAATGCAGCTAGCCACAGCTGAACTCCAAGCCATCAGCAGCGCACAGCCACTGGACTCCCAGACGCTGCTTCTGGGCCCGAGATGTCAAGAGGAGAATTTTCACCACTGCCACAGTGAGAACGCTGCCGCCGGGTCAGGATGTCGCGGGGAGCCGATTCCCGCCACCACCGTGATCGCTCCAACAAGCCCGATGCTGCTGCTATAGCTGCTGCTGCAGGCAGGTTAAACACCCGATCTGTGAGTGAGCAGTAAGAGCAGCCCAGTCCTCATCAAGCTCACAGAGGACTGAGAAGGCAGGGGGCTTGAGCTTCAGTCTTAGAAGGCTAGCTCTGCCCCCTGCCAAATGCTGTGCAAAGCACAGCCCCAGGCCTGCCTTTCCTCCTTCAGAGAGGCAAATCAGCCCTCCCTTGCCAGCGCGAGCTCGGCGAGGGTTGGGGCTTGCATAAGTCTTCTTCAGGCAGCTCAGTTTCCCCCCAGTTTCCTCTTACCTCCTCTCTTGTGACAGTAGCCCTGATATAAGGGAAGTATTTATTAGATAATATTGGGAACACATATTAAACAAAGTTTATATTTATATGCTGACATTAATCATGGATTTACTGGAGTGTGAACCAGGCTTAAGCTATGGAGAAACCTAGACCATTTTAGTGTGGCAGTAGCCAAGCCAGGTTTTCTACTTTTAGTTTTTCAGGATTTCCAAGAGGACTGGGGACTAGGGTACATGTTTCTGAGTGACAAAGGAATTTTGATCCAGTTCCATTTCTATGGTTCAATATCTATACATTGCTCTTATATATAACTGATCATAGCAGACAAAACCCTTAGCTGTTCTTCCGGTTGGTCACTTTAAATGAGCAGACAATTTAAAGCATCTTAAGCTCTATGTTACTAGATACAGTCTTTCTAGACTGCAGTGTTAAAGAAGGAAGCACTCTGTCACCTTAGCTACTAGGCCAAAATGCCCTGCGTATGAAGGTCCACCTGGAGAATCCAAATAGTGGTGTCTGTTGATATGGATCTTATATGGAGTTAGTATATGTCCTGTGAGCTGTAAAATTGTCTTTCTGGCTTTGCTACTCAGTATATTGGCTCTGGCTGTAACAAATATTGGGCTACCTGCGTATATATTGAACAGTGTAAGACTAATATCTGACAGTGTAAGACTAAGAATACTGGAAAAGTAGGAAAAATGAATTAAAAAACCCCAGCCTTAATTAATGTTTCCTATATGCTTGAACATGATATTCTAAGGATTATTTAGATTTTCCTGCCCTATACTAAGTATGTTAGGGGTGGGTTTTAATATATCTTCATCTCACAATGTCCCCATAACCAACCTGTGAGTTGAGTAGGAGACAAAAAAAATAAAAGACACATCCAAGGTGACATGTTAAGATTCTTGGTTGAGCCAGGATTTGATCTTCAGCTTCCTATGGATTGCCAAACCTTACCTTCCACCTCTTGTCTTCAGATTAAGAACCATCATCTGTTGAAGAAGGATGCCCAAATCAATATTATTCTCCCAAGATTTTCTGCATTATTTTGTTTTGATTCCACTCTCTGCTTAATGGCTGGTTTACTGTTTTGTTCTGCTTTGCATACTTTCTCTTGCCAGATTTCAGTGTGTTTGAGAGCTTTGTTCCAGACCAGTAGCCATGATGGCAGACTGTGGGCAGTGGGGTGAAACAAAGAAACTTTGGCAAAATGCAAAAAATGGATTTATAATGATGATGACAACAAAGGATTTTTTTTTTTTAGGAAAAGAAACTTTGATAGCTCTGAAATGGAACAAGGAAGTGAAAAAATGGCTGCCCTCTCTGGCTAGAGGCTGGAAAGCTTGCTATTCTTCTTGTGAAACACCCTCACCTAGCAGAGATCACAGCAAAAAAAAAAAAGGACAAGGATACCCAGAGTGATCTGTACACTGAATCTGCATCTGTTCAAAGGGCAATTTTCTCTTGGCTAGAGAGCTTGTTGGGAATTTTACCACACCATCCTAAAGCAAAGTTATAGCTTATTAACAGCAATGGACTTCAAAGGGGATAACTCTGCTTATGGTGGCACCATTGGGTTGCTCTGATGATACTGATTTGGAACTAGCACTACCTTCCTTCTTGGTCCCCCCCCCCCCACCAATGATCAGGTTATGACAAAAATAACATCCTTGTGACTTCCCTTGCAAAGGCAAGTTACCCTGTCAAGGATGTCCTCTTCTGGAAAGGCAGGACAAACCTAGATGCTAAGAGCTTTCCTCCAGTCCAGATCATAGTCACAGCTGCAGGCTATGAAAGATGGCATAGAACTTTGATGATTTAAAAAAAAATCATAAGGATAACATCAGGATACTTTTACATACTTTTCATGATTAAATCCAGCACACTGGAGTCAAGACCAAAAAAGACTGAATGAATCATCCAGAATGTCCAAACTGTTGTCTACTCTTCTTCCAGTTACTAAAAAGCCCTGATGCTCACCCAGTTCTTCTTTTTAAAAAATGAGTTTTTCTATCCTCAGCATGTGATTCTCTCAGAAATATAAGCATTGTTTGACATGTTCTGTACGTCCTGTATACTATGCCCAAGTCTTTTATCTAATTTACATGCATTCAGCTGCTTGCTTTATGATTAATATGCTATATATTCACTTTATAGAGAGACTTGCCATCCATAGATTGCTTTTGTGGTTAATTCAAGGCCTTTTTCTTTGTCTCCCACCCATTAATCCCATGCACGTGCTGAAGTCTCTTGTGCATCAAGAGAAGAATGCTCCCATATTGCCGCATATGTGATGCTCCTATATCATTAGCCACCCTTCCTGAGTGTTTGTTGTACTGACTTCCTCTGCCTTCCTTTTTGGGCAAATGAGAAACTGCTGCTTGTTTTTCATTCTTTCTGCTCATCCAAATAAGCAAATTATAAGCAGTAAACTCCATGGAAGATTCGGGGGGGGGGGGCATGAGGGAGTGGAATAGCTTTAAAAGTGCTGAGGGATGTTGGAAGAACAGCCTCACAAATCCTCTCAGGAAAGCTGGTTTGGGGCCATGTCTGTGGGATAACCCAACAGTGGCTCCATATCATTCTTTAATACAAATGTTTAACAAACCGGAATGTACCTTTCCAAAACAACTCCCAGTGCTCAGAGAAAGAGAACATGGCAGTAAAAACTGTTGTTGTTGTTTTTTTAAAAAAATTACTGATGAATATAGTCTAATCTTTGCCCAGGAATTATGCAACTTATTCTAGGTATTCATCTTTCCTTCAAGAAGGCAATGGTGACATTATTGTTTCATAACTATCCTGTAAGGTAAAAGAGAGAAAATGCTGTGAATCTAACCACCTGTGGACTTCACAGAGCAGGACTTTCCTGTTTCCCTTCCCTGACTGATCCTCCCAAAATGTTGTTCCTTGAGGAGGTGGTCAGCAGGGACAGCATAGAAGGCAAAGTTGGGGTTCTATAACGGGAAAGGAGAATGGGCGAAAACCCTGGAGAGCTGCTGTCAGTCAGTGTAGACAATAAGGGAATCTCCATATTCAGAAGCAGTAGACCTCTAAATACCTGCACGACATCAGGGGAAAGTACCTATGCCCCATTTGTTGGCCCTTCCAAGGCAACTGATTGGCCACTGTGTGAAATAGGATACTGGACTAATCCAGCAGGGCTATTCTTATGTTCACTTTAATAGATCAATAGTCTGACGCTGTAAAAATAGCTTCATGTGTTTGTGTGTGTTCATGGTCATAGAAGGGAAGCAGGATTGTTTTGCCTGCCATCCTCAATATACAGTTAGGATTTAGCATGATGTTTAGTATAGGTGCTTTCAAGCCTTATACTGAACAGAGGTACAATCTCCCTTTGCACCCATGTAACATGTGAGCCTCTAGACCCTGATCTAAAGCCAACATGGTGTAGTCATTAGAGCAGGGGTCCTTTCACAGAAAAAGAGGTGAAGGAGCTCATTAGCATAACTCATTAGCATTACTTATTTGCATACGCTACACCACCTGACATCACCAGAAGTATGTCAGAAGGCAAGAAAGAAAGGAGAGAGAGAGAGAGAGAGAGAGAGAAAGAGAGAGAGAAAGAAAGAAAGAAAGAAAGAAAGAAAGAAAGAAAGAAAGAAAGAAAGAAAGAAAGAAAGAAAGAAAGAAAGAAAGAAAGAAGGGCTGAGGACAGACTGGCAATCTGAAGCGGAGGCAAAGCGGAGGGAACTGGAGCGGGGGGAAAACCCACGGAGCTGGCCGTTCACACTGGCCAGAGCAATGCGGATCAGCGGCGATACGGAGCGTTCAGACTGCCACGGAGCGTTCAGACTGCTGCATAGCCAGCGCCACTGCACTTTTTTTTGTTTTCCTTTGATGTTTTTCGCACATGCGCAAATGCGCAAAACTTTTTGCCGGTGCGTTCACACTTCCTCCGGATGCCTCCTGCTTCTTCCAGTTCACACTGTTTGGAAGCGGGAGGCATGCGGAGGAAGGCCCCTGAACACCAGGAAAAACCGGTGTCTGGGTAAAGCGGAAGGAAAGCGACTGGGAGACGGGTAAGTACGCAACGGAGCCGACGGGCAGATGCGCATGTCTGAACGTGCTCCTTTCCTCCGTTTGCGAAGCGTGCCTGCCCCGCTTTACATTGCCAGTTTGTCCTCAGCCAAAGAAAGAAAGAGCCGGCAGAGAGGGGACCGCTACTAATCCAAGCCTCAGAAATACCACTATTCTGGGAGGATAGCTTCAGTGGTGGCTGAAACCTTCAGAAGGCTGATCGGAGGAACAAGGAGCTTTCCAGGGGACGGGGTCATTTTGCTGCAGCCATGACACAAGCAGGCATTTCCCTGCGGGGGGGGGGGGGGAGCTGGCATCCCCCGAACTCCGGCTCAAAAGGACCCCTGCATTAGAGTATCATATAGCCTCTGGGAGAACCTGATTTTGATTTCCACTCTGCTATGGAAGCTCGCTGGGTGACCTTGGTCCAGTCGCATTCTCTCAACCTAACCTACCTCACAGGGTAACTGTGAGGATAAAATGGAGCAGGAGAGAATGATGTTGTAAGCACTTTGGGTCCCTATTGTGGAGAAAAACAGGGTATAAATTTTCAAGAAATGAAATTTATTTTTCCTACACTTGTGGCTCCTGGTCTTACATTAGAAAATCACTATATAAGAATCTCTTCTCCCCCCTAAATGCCCAAGGTGTTATTGGAGAACACATGATACATCAGCCTATAGTAAAATGAAGTTGTTCATGAAGGCATTTTTTTCATCTGCAGGCAGGTCCCCCCCCCCCCCTTAGTGTTTTATTTACTGAATATACTATGTCGTTATGGTGATGCCTCCTGACCTTTGTAGTCTGGTTTTCCTACACTGTTATATGATTAAACTTTTTTACTGCATTGTTTCTCATCTTTGTGATACACATAGTCATATTTATTGCACTGTTTTCAAAAACTTGCAGTCCGCCTCGAATCTCAGTGTGAAAGGCAGACTAGAAAGGATGTAAATGAATAAATAAAATAATAATCTTTGCTAGAGCTCAGCTGGTCTAGTTTTGGTCAGTGTCTAAGTAGGATATGGCTTGGGAATGTTATGTATGCCACACATATGATAATGCCCTCCCCCCCAAACTGTGAGGGAAAAAATAATAAAAATTTATGTTGTCCACGTGAAATCCACTGTATGAGACTGGTCTCCCTCTGAAGCTAAAAATGGAGGAAAATCGATGAGTTCGTAGCAGTGAACTTTTGATCTGAGGGTAACTGAGTCAAAAGCCATCCATAAATCTGTCAAAGTATTGTTACTTGTGTTCCATTTACATCATATCTTTGGAGTGACATTCAAGCAGAAGACTTTTCAAGAGTCCCAAGAGGGTTTGAAATCAATCAATGCAAGAAAGAGGTGATCTATTTAAAAGAACTGGTAGGGAAACAATATTCAAGTGAGCATGCTTGCCCAGTGTCCACCAGGCAGGTCTTAGGAAGTTGTCATTTTCAGCATACCAGGAAATAACCCCTGGGAATTGCACTTATTTTCTTCACAAGCACCTATTTGCAAGGTCCTCTCAGCAGCACAGAGGTTTCGCTTAAGCCATTAGCATGTCATGCGTGTAAAGACAGTGAAATTTTCCCCAGCACGCTCCAAACAATTGGAAGCTTTTTGCTAGAATAACAAATTAGCACTCACTGTAGCCAAACCCACAAATATTTGCACAATTAAACAACAAGCTTAGGAGTCAGAATGGGCAAAGCCGTCTGCGGCGCCAAGTGGATTTTTTCCCTTTACCCTGCTAGATTTCATTAGATGAGCCAATCTGAGAGATAGGGCAACCCTAAATGTATTAAACAACACTTTGAAGCATCCCCTTTTGGGAATGTTTAATTCAACACTTGCTTTGATATATGGAAGGTCTAAAAGCACTGAAGGTGGCATGTAAATAAGTTCTAATCTGGTACAGAGACCTTGAGGCTTTATTGAATTTTCGAGAGTAAGAATAATGAAATGCTAGGTTAGAACAAAAGAAAAACAAAGGAATAAAGATGACTTTCTTTGCAGGTCTACTGTGCTTAGGATTTGTTTTTATTGACCTACACCAGAGGATATGGTAGCCAAGGAGAGTCACCTGGTTTGCTACCTTCCCTAAGGCTGCAGATTCAGGCTTCAGGTAGCCCACTTCTGGTCAACTGTCAACCAAAAGGTAAGAATGATGAGTTTACAGTCATGCTAGCAAGATGGCAGTGGCTCTCACTTAAATCCATTAACAGTACTAGAAGATACTGAGGTTTGACCTGACCAACATGCAGATGTTAAAAATTGGTATGTTATCTGTTTATGATGCTGACTTAATATGATACTGCAGTTCTGACAGAACGTGACATTTCACCATCATACATTGGCTTTATTTACTTAAATGTTTATACCACATGTTTCCTTTGTGGCTCAAGAAGCTTTACTAATCCAAATTGAAACAGCCCCCTCCCCAAATGCCTGGAATCTGCTCGTGGTGGAAAGTGCCATCAAGTCACAACTGACTTATGGCGACTTCATAGGGTTTTCAAGGGAAGAGACATTCAGAGATGGTTTGCCATTGCCTGCCTCTGCATAACAACCCTAGTCTTCTTTGGAGGCCTCCCATCCAAATACTAACCAGGGCTGACCCTGCTTCCAACATCTGATGAGATCAGGCTAGCCTGGGCCATCCAGGTCAGGCCTGGAACCTACATCCTATTTAAAACCTTACTGAATAAAGCGGCCTTGACATTCTTCCTAAAAACTTCTAGAGATGATATCTCCCACAACTCCTCAGGGAGCCCATTTCATAGGGTGAGAGCTACAATAGAAAAGCACACATTTTGGCCAATGCCAGGTTGGCTACCTTAAGTGGAGAACAGCCAGTAAGAGGCAACCTGAGGCTTAGCTGTTATGTGCCATCCAATGTACTGTACTGTCGTATACTGGCTAGTGTAGTGAGTCACAGGAAAAGAGCCATTTGTCCTTCTTTAAATGTAAAGTATATTGGCTGTGAAAAACGAAAGCATTCCACTTTTGGTGGCTGATTAATGAAGCTACTCCTCTGACACTCTATACTCTGATAGATCATTGAAGTTCTTTCCTGCACGTTAAGGTCAATGCAACTATGCGTAGTGGAGGATAGTCAAAGTGCAAAGTAAACTTTGCAGTGAGGAGGTGCAATTCATTGATTCCTCATGTAAGCGCATCGGAACAAATGTTTTTTAAAAAAACGGAGTCATCCATGGTTGTGTCTGATCACGCAGTGTGCAGGCTGTGCCCACATCTACAAAAGTCCGTGTGATTGTGCAACTGCGGGTCAACTTACGCCAGAGGAAATAGCCTCGCTTCCCCCCCCCCCCCCGGCTTTATTTCACACACGTAACTGCTACCGTAGTGGAGAATCATCGTATCCAACTCCATTATTTTTTTTAATCCAGTATTACCACATTACCTTCAACATTCCTTTTAATACATATTCAAAATCCAATTCCCCATATTCTAAACTTGGTACTTGTGTAACTAAACTGCAGAACTGTGAGCTAAATTCCTTAAACAAACAATACCTTTGTATGAGGGTTCATAGCATAATTCCGAGAGACTGGATGGCCTGTGCTGGTCATGCAGTTTCTGCTGCCCAAGGGGGTGAGAGTTGGCTGTACACTAGATGTGCCTTTGTCCCCTTAGGAGCTATTCTGTGAATAGGCTGTCGAGCTCAGAGCAGAGAGAAAACATGAATGATGAAAACAATCAGCACTTCCACTTTCATATCAAACAAAATGCACTTCATTTTCATATATCTATACCCTAAGGCCTACTGGATAGTTTGCATCTTTTTTAAAAGGAAAAATTGCCACCATTAATAGGTAAGTCCAGGATGTCAATGTGATGAAAAACTACCTTCCCTCTCTTGTTTTCCTTGTCTGCCATATCCAGAGGCAACACTGGGGTGGAAAACAACAAAATGGACAAGGAAGGAGCAACACTGATTCAGGAAGGACCACACTGGAGAGGGACCTTGTGTTGCATACAGCAATCCCACCCCCCCCCCTAGGAACAAGCATAGCAATCTATATGACTAATTCAGATAGGTTAAGCAAGTGGGTGGGCTGGCCATATTTAGGGAGGACATTTGCCTACTGTTGCTGCCCTCTTTTCTCTTGCCACCTGTGGTCATATCTACATCAGATTGTAAGCCTGAAGGCTGGCATGGCCACCAAGAACAGATCACTAGACACCAGTTGCCAGATCCAGGTTGGGAAATTCCTGGAGAATTTAGGATGCAGCCTCAGTGGGGTATAATGCCATAGAGTCCACCCTCCAAAGCATCCATGCTCTTTCAGGGGAACTGATCTCTGTAGTCTGGAGATGAGCTGTCATTCCAGGGGATCCCCAGGTCCCACCTAGAGGCTTGCATCCGGGGGGGGGGGGGGGCGTCACTCTGTGGGCTCATGGAATTAGTCAATTCATGTGGACTTCATGGTGTGAATTCTAAAGAAAGAGAACCATGACATATGGGTGTTGTCTTCTTCATCTTCTTCATCTTCCTCCTCCTCCCTTTTCTTTTTGACCTTAGAGTATTTGCAGATGAGAAAGTTCTGCTTCTGCCAAGAACTACATCTCCAGCATCCCAGTCTCTGGATTTTGTTCTACTTCTGGATATGAAGGGCAAATTGATTCCCGTTCCAATGTTTGCACCTAAATCTACCTCTGTAAAAGAGACACTACAAGATGAGCAGGTTTATGCTGCCTCTACTCTAGATTATTTAAAGAGCTCAACCCAAAAACTACGAGCTTTAGTAGGACCTCTTAATCAATGCTCCATAGAAAGACTGGCAGACAGAAAGAAATCCATACCCCATAATCATAACAATATTGAAGAGGTGGAGGACTCAATCTCTCTTTCTATCTCATCTTTTGATCATGACGTTCAGAGGACAGCAGAACCTGTGCATTTACACAGTGGAACCACAATAGAAACCTCCATGCAAGATGAATCAGTAGTTGAAGATGCAGATGATTTTTCACCTCCTGAGCAGGGGCATGGAAAAAATCAAGCCTATATTTCCAGCTGGGCTTGACATTGACAAGATTTTGGAACATTTTGAGGCAAAGCTGAAAGCGAATGTTATTCAGCCCTCCTTTGAACAGTTTAATGACTGACTTAATGACAGTCTGGTTTTCTTAGTTTTTTTCCCTCCTTTTTTCTTTCTGTTACCCCATCTTTCCCTTCCCTAAATGGCATTTTTTTCAGTTGTTTTCCCTTTTCCTCCCTCTTTCTTCCCACTGCCCCATCCCTCCCTTCCCTGAACAGCATCTGTGGGATTCCCCTTGATGCTCCCTAGTCATGGCCCCTAGATTGGAATTGGGTCTAGGAATTGTTCCCTTTCCATATTGGGGAAAGTGGGGCTGGACCCTTGATGGGGGGAGGACATCATGTGACTCATGCAGGGTGGTGAAGTGGGGGCTGGGAGTTTGTGGGAATGGAAGGTGCCCTGGCTTAGCTTTTTCCTGTCTGGGTTTAGAAGAGGGAGGGTAAATCCTAGGGTGGGAGAAGTGTTAGGGTAATAGAGAATTTCATTTAACACTGCCTGGAAGGAATAACTCCTCATTTCAGTAGTATTCAATATTCCCAATTGTGGGTGTTACTGAATATAGAGACTGGGAAGAGAATTTCCCTATACACAAATATCCTGGGAAGTATATTTTAATTTTAAGAAGCAGTTTATGGGGTACTTGGAGAAGGGGCATCTGCACTATGTCAATGCAGGGTATTGATTCCTTGTCTCACTCAAAGTGCTTTGATAACGAAAACAGGGAGAGAGTATTGTATATCTTATGTTTACATGTTTTGTATCTAATGTATTTCTACATGCCTGTATTATATAATGATAAATTATAATAATAATGAAAAAGTAAAAGATTTCACTTACAAAAACAACACAATAACAGTGTAAAAGAGCACCATAAAACCGGAATTTCTCTATGTGCTATGCTTTTGCTGAAGATCCTCCTGAAGTCAAATATAAGATTTCAGATTTTCCATTACTAGGAACACTTTTCTAAAGTTATTGTGTATTTTTTAAACTGCTCCGAGATCATTTCTTTCATCTGTTTGTTCATGACTAGTATACAACCTTCTGTGACATCATAATAATCTCAAGAGTAACTAGTCATGTTGCCAGACACACAGGAGTAACTTCAAGTGTGGGCTCATCTGCAGAAGTCGATGAATGTCTTGGTTACAAATACACAAATAGTATATTTTTGAGCAAATATCTGTAGTAAAAGTATGTATATAGGTAAGGGTGTGTTGCAAGAAGATATGCTTTGTGAAGTTCCCCAGCAATGCCTCTTTAATCTCAGAACAAGATTCAATTCAATTCGATTTATTACAACCAAAGATCAGCAAATACCTTAAAATGTTACATATAGTTAACAGCGAAATACAGCCAGACAACTGGTATGGGTAAAAAAATTAGTTAGGACAACGTAGATTTTTAAATTTCCTAGGAATTAATAATATTCTGTCTGGTTAGGATAGCCATAGCACAAAATCTTGCTACCTTAGCAGTAGTTTCATTACAAATATCAGCTAAAAGAAGAGTAGAATAAAACTGATTAGACCTGCCTGGGTAGGCGACGACTATTGGCGTAATATATTTAAAATGAATCTCGTGATAAAATCGACAAGATAAAAGAATGTGCTCAATTGTCTCAACCTGCCCAGAATTACAAGGACAGAGCCAGCTTGCGTATGGGGTATGAGCATATCTCCCTTGCAGGAGGGCAGATGGGAGAACATTTAATCGTGCTAAAGTGAAAGCTCTGCAGTGTTTTGGGAGCTCTAATGAATAAAGGTAACTGGATGGAGCAAAATTTAGGTTTTTGTTTCTTACCACTAAAAAGTGTGAGGCTCATGCTCTGTCCATTTGGAGAGAAGTGTCCCATAATCTTTGTTTGACAACACCTTTGGTGCCTTGAAATCCAAGGTGTAAAAGGGCAGTGCTAGAGAAGCCAAGAAGTGCCAGTCTGTATTCTGTTGCAGAAACCCAGCTTGAGCAGAAACTATCTGAAAGGATTAAGGGGGTCAGCCCTGATGGAAGGAGTTTTAATTTAAGCCAAAAACATGTGGCATAAAACCAGACCCAGGTTTCTAATGTAAGTAGGCCAGCCTCAACCCTAAGCAGAGCATTGGGAACACATTTTGGTACTCCAAATAAAGATCTCAAAAATTTTGACTGAATTGTTTCAAGTTTGGTGTATTTCTCATACAGGGATATTTGTGTGCCATACATTAGTTGAGGTATTGTCTTACCCCAAAACATCAAAGCATAAGGAATATAAGATCCTCCTTTGGTGTGAAAGAATCTCAGGGTTGCAAATGCTGATTTCTGGGCAGAATCCATGACCTGAGAAAGGTGAGCTGCCCACGAGCCTGAAGATTGAAATGCAACTCCCAAATATCTGAATACTTTAACTTGCTCAATCATATAACGATCTAATTGCCATTGGCCTTTTAGCAAAAACAAGTATTTTGGTTTTGATGAGATTTATAGTTAGATGTTCCCCTTTATAGTACAGTGAGAGTGCACGAAGGGCTCTTCTCAGGCCTACTTCAGTATGACAAGATAGAGGTGTCATCTGTGAATAAGAGCATGGGACTGGGTCTTTTTGCAATAGTTGGAGGGTGAAAGTCCAAATTAGTTAACGATTGTACCATGGAATTAATATAGAAGTTAAATAGTAGAGGGGCAAGTATGCAGCCTTGTCTCACCCCCCCCCCCCCAACTGGGACCTTATGGGACACGTGTCCTTGAGGGTTGCATCAAACTGGTAGTTGGTTATCTTCATGGAGTATATATGGTATAGGGCCCAGCAATTTGCAATCAATTGTTTTTTTTCTAGTTTTACCCAGAGTCTATTATGCGAGATGCTGTCAAATGGCATTTTATAATCCACAAAGGTTGTATACAATGCTCCCTGGGGCCTAGCAGTGTATTTCTCTACTAAATGTTGCAGGATCAAGCACTGATGTATTGTGGAATGACTGCTTCTAAATCCTGCTTGCAGAACAAGATTCTCTGAGAACCATTCTTTTAGCCATGTATATCTCAGTTTCCAAAAGTGGTATTTAAGCAGAGTACAGCTTTATTCTGTATTTGTTCTGTGTGCAGTGGTGGCTTCCATAGAGAAAAGAGGAAAATAAGTCTGCTCTTAAAGCACAGTCAATAAGCTAGCAGAGGCTTTCACTGAAAACTATGGATTTACATCAGTACGATGAAAGCCAAGTCAGGTTCTCTGTAATCATAGACCATGAATAGTCCTTCACGGCTGGGTATGAAAAGATGTTTTGCCTTCTATTCCTGTGCCAAAAAATTACCCCATTTTAATGACCCTGATAGCCATATCAGCATCTGATTAAAAGAGAGAGGATACTATACTAGCCAAAGACTATGGGACCTTGTACCCCTTAGATCTATATGGCGTACTCTCCCCCATTTATACACAAATGCACAAATGGTGACCATGACTATAAAACTGATCTCTGGGCTTGGAATCCAGATTTCTAACTATTGCTTTTAGCTAGGCACCATTACCCCAGAGACTCTGACTCTGTCTGTAATCAAAAATGAGACCCATTTTTAGCTGATGCCCCACAGTTCTACAATGCAATCAACTTTTATCATGGATCTAAGTCTGGTCGCCACTTGTTGCTCATGCTACCCACCATTGCCATGTGTTTGGAACTTGATTACTTTAGATAGTTATTTGGGTCTCAATCAGAAACTATCCTTTCTTCCCAATAGTTGGAACTGACTTGTTTTTTTTAATGGCTGTGTAATTTTCAGAACACTGTCCCAGCTCTGTGTTCAGTCCAGATAGTCTGGACAGTAAACATGGAAGTGTTGCACAGTTGCTTAGGCTATGTGATGGGTGTCTGCTCACGCCAACGTTACCATTCCCAAAAGGCATTTTAAGAATGCCCATGAGCCAAAACTTTTTGAGCCAATTCATAATGCTTAAAAGAAAGGGAAGTTTTATAAACTATTATTCATGGAGGAAACTCATAGTTAGCCGATTTAGTGTGACTGGAGCAAAAAGCATTTGTCTGTCTCTATATAAGAAACATGGACTCTTCCTTTGCCATGCTAATGCTATACTGTAATGAAGCATGGATAGATATTCTGATCTTCATTATATCAGGAATTCAGCAATAGAATTATTTTACCACGGCTGAGAATTTGGTAATTGTTCTGTCATACAGTAAGGAATATTACCATGTGCAGACTGTGGAAATATTAAAGCTGTTTCAGACATTTGATTTCAGTGCTCCAGCCATGCATAACAAGAACATGCACCATGCACAATCTTCCCAATACACATGGTTACCATTTTGTGCAAATGTGGCAATGTGTATATTTTTCACGTGCATACCACGCCAATGGAACCTGGGAGTTTTAAGATAATACATTCACATGTACCAAAGCTGTATACACATGGAAAATATGTGCATTGCAGCATTCACACAAAATGGTGACTGTACATATTGGGAGATTGCATGTAGTGCACACTCCTCTTGAACACAGTTGAAGTATAAAAACAGAACATCTGAAAAGGGTTTAAATAAGCCTCGCATGAGAAGAGTTTACATAGGTACCAAAGTCCATGTGGAAGAGGGACTTCAATAAAACAATAAATTTTGGGATATGTGCCTTCTTCCACTAATAGACTGTTACAGGAGGAGAAATGTCAACTGTTAAGTTTCTCTTTTGCTACATGACTGTCAGAGGTACACTAAATGGCAGGTCTCTTTTAAGCCAGTCTCACTGCCATGCCTTTTTTTTAGCTAGCAGATTGCAGGAGAGATTCTTCTTCAGGTTCCTAGCTTCCTCCTAAGACTATAATTCTAGATTTCTGTTGAAGGATGGTGGATCACACTTAGTTTGACATAAGGGTTAGAGTGTTTGACTAGGAGCAGGGGAGCCCAGGTTCTAATCATCTCAGTCCCATAGAATTCATCAGGTAGTCACTCCCTAACCTAACTCAGAGTGTTGTTGTGGGGATAAAATGGAGAATGGGAACCATGTATATCATCATCCTGTGGTCCCTGGAGGAAAGGTGGGATATAAATGTGATGAAGAAATGTGGTGTCAGGGCTAGAGGCTCACACTAGGATTTGGGAGGCCAGGTATGAATCACCACTTTCCCATGGAAACTTGCTGGGTGACGATGGGCCAGTCACACACTCCCACCTTAATTTGCCTTTCAGGGGTATTGTGAGGATAAAAGGAAGAAATGGAGAATTACGTAAGCCAGTTTGGGTCCACATTAGTGAAAAGGGTGGGGTAGAAATGAAGAAAGTAAGTGAAGTAAGTAAGTAAATGAACTTAGGTTTCTTTAAGTTTATAGTGTGGTTTATCACCTTGAGGAGGACACATGGGGTCCATGCAATAGCCTATTCTATCCTCCATGGATTTGAAGGCCAAGAGTTCTTTTGGTTAACAATACAGATGGAAAAATAGAATGGGTTTGCAACATGCACGACAGACATTTCTAAATACAGTTCAGCTTCCTGCTATGCATGAAAGGCAGGCTGTGCACTGCATGGTGCCCTTGTGCTCATCTGCACACTTTTACATGGGTGTGTGCAAGAGGGAAAAAAGGCTTCCAGTGCTCAGTCTGGTATTTAACGTCTAGAGGTGCTGGTGAGGGAGCCGAGGCCTGAAAGATATCAGCTACTCACATTAATAACATTTGAACAAGGCTTTCCTAATGGGCAAAAATAAGGGGAAGTGATTCACCAGGGACAGGAATTCAAAAATGGGGACTGTCTCTTGCAAATAGGGATAGTTGGAGGATATGGAATCTGGGTTTCCCAACCCATGGTGTGGTTCTATAGCCTGGTACTCAAACCACTGCATGGGCTCGCACTCAAGATCCATCCTACATCGGAGCTGGTGAGCGCATTCCTCACAGGACACTTCTACAGAGTAATTAGCTTATTGGTTAATTCATCCTGGGAGGCAGGATAATGTGATAGTTTAACTTCACCTTTGCTGTAAATAGGATTGCCAACTTAAGGGTGTGCATGTGTGTTTCTTTAAGGGTTTCAAAAACTCAGCGAAATGCTTTCCTGTCCTGGAAGCCCTAAACAGGTGCCATTTCCTGATGAAGGATGAAAGAAAACCCATTTTTGGAAACTGAAGACATGGTGAAGGAGGATTCCCCCCCTTTTAATTTATTAAAAAAAAAACCCTGTGTACTCTGTATTGAACAACAACAACAGATGTCCTAGGAGTGAATGCAGGGCTGTAATTCACTCTCAAGGTTCTGTTGCTGTTCATAAACTGCTCAAGCGCTTTATGACATAAGCAGAGTCCCTCAAGTGAATTACAGCCATCTATCCACTTTGGGGCCATACATTATCATATGTAACTGGCAGCCAAGATACAGTTGGCTCATGTCACAGACTGGCTTTGCAAGCAGATTTCTAATAAGGCTGAAGTGAATCTGTTATCAGTTGTGGAAGGTTTATTTTTTATGGCTCCCTCTGTTATTAGGAGGGGCAGAGAAGAGATGAGCATTCACAAGTTTCCTAGTAAGCTGGAAGCCGAGGATGGAAGGTGGGGGGAAAGAATGGCTGTTTGGGACCTCAGCAAGGGAAATGTGAATGCTTTTAAATCTTGTGCATCCCATGAAGCCACCATTTTATTTGCCCCAGCTGCTTTGCATGATAATGGTGGAACTGTACATTATCCATATGAAGTGATATGTGAAACAGGTGTTCTGTCCCACAGCAGGTTAAAACGGGCCATATTCCTTTGGGAAATAGACATTTCACAGCAACAATAACAACAACAACGAAACAGGGGCCCAGATGGGAGATATTTCTGTATCAGTGAAGCTTTAATATCATCATCTAATAAAGATTTAAGATGCTTCTCGTTCTAACACAGTCTTCAACTTATGGCTTAGAATTACACCAGATACACCATTTGTGGCATACAATGACACATACAAAATAATTGACCTATCACAGCTTTATAATCAGTGATAAATAATGATTTTATGCCTGGTTTTCCTAATCCCCAGGGCAAAGTTTTCAGAGTGTTGCAGTTATGGAACACAATGGTGGCAAGTCATAGAGCACCAACATTTGCTGCAGGCAAACCCATTACAGCTGGCTGCTTGCTACTGGGGCCGGCCTTCCTTGCCACTTTCTCTGTTTCAGTGCTACAATGCTTGTCTGGAATATGGGAAGCATATCCTTAAAAAGCAAGTATCTTTTAGCTGAGATACTACTACCTTCAAGGCAGAAACCAAAACACAGATAGTTGGCATGAGTTCCACCATGGTACTCGGGAGAACCTGGACCAGGAGGGCACCAGCAGGGACAGAAGCATCTTTCATGTAAGTCCTACAGGGTCCAAATGCCCTGAGGCAGCACATCTGGCAAATTAGACAAGCCACAGAGATGTACCAGATGAACAGACTTTGTCACATTTAATTTCATGTTGCCATTTGCTATTTCAGAAATCTTTATGGGCTTCTCACAGAACTATACCTTCACCCCCTAGATGTGAGATTGTCCCAAAAGATGCAGTCTGCAACAGGTCTTCTTAACTAGCAAGTCCTTTATTTGCAAAGAGGTTCTTCTAGGTACAGTTACACTTTCTCTGTTAGTAATAACTTTATTGTAAACAAACAGTTAGTATTATACTAGGCAACCGGAATCCCCCTCATTACATCTACACCAATCATAAAGCATTAAAAGTGGCTCCAGCCCCCTGAACAGGTTTCACATAGAAATGGCGGCAAGTATGTTATTATGCCTTTTGTTCCCAGGGAACTTCTACTACATGTTTTCAAAGGCAGCTGCAAAAGGAATAACACAGTAGAGAGGATTTATCCCAGACCTTGAGCAAGCTGGCAAAAGCTGGGAGCGAAGCAGGCGAAAGCGGGGCGTGATAAGAAAGCCAGACAACTAAACAGCACATGAGCACATTCCTGCGGGCGGGGTCCCAGGATGAGTCCCAACCCCCGGCCAGGAAATGGCAGCATAGCTGACATTCTGCCCTCTCCAAAGTAGTCCCCCCCTACCCTTTAGGTTTTAATGGGTACAGTTTGTGGAAGGTACGAATTTTTTCAGGTGCATAGACGTGAGGAGCCTCAACCCATTCATTTTCTGCAGGACCAAAATGCAACCACTTTATAAGATAAAACAATCAACCCCTTTTCAATTTGGAGTCCAGAATTTGGTCTATTTCATAATGAGGCTCGTCATTCTTCATCAGAGGAGGAGGAGAGGAAGAGGAGGGTCTGCACTGATTTGGTCCTGGATCTTTCTTCAACAGATTGTAATGGAAGATGTGATTTTGGCAATTTAAGTTCAAAAGTCACATTGTTAATGCAGCGAACCATTGGAAAAGGACCCACATACTTCCTACCTAATTTTCTACTAGGTTGCAGCCCTTTGATGTTTTTGGTGGAGAGGTAGACCAAGTCCCCGGGAGAAAGTTCCCATCCCGGCGTTCTACCCTTTTCTGCATGTTTTTTGTAGTCTGCCTTGGTGTCTTCCAACGTTTTTGCAATTAAGGGCCAAGATTCTTATGAAAATTGCACTTGCAAAGTTTGGTGAAAAGTTTATTATCTCGTAGCGTAGCCAACACTTCTCTTACCAATTTAATATGCAATTGTTCATCTGGTGAGTACAACAAAATATCATCTAGATAGCAAATAACTCCTTTGAACAGGTGCTTGTGAAGCACCAAGTTAATTAAGTTCATGAAGACCCCTGGAGCCCCCTGAAGGCCGGAGGGCATAACGAGGTACTCAAATTTCCCCAAGAGGGTATTAAAGGCAGTTTTGTATTCATCCCCCTCTTGGATGCGCACTCAAAAGTAGGCATCCAGTAAATCGAGTTTGGGAAAAATCTTCCCCTTGGAGGCTTCATTTAAGAGATCCTTAATCAAGGGGAGGGGGTAGGCATTGGAAGTAGACACCACATTCAGGCCCTGATAATCCGTGCACAACCTCAACCCTCCATCTTTATTTTTCCAGAAAAGTACAAGGGCAGCAAAAGGGAAAGTGGCTGGGCAAATGAAACCACGCTCCAAGTTTTTATCAATAAACTTGCGCAGTTCCAGTCTCTTATCGGGGGACATGGAATACAGTTTCCCCTTGGACAATTTATGTTCGGGTAAAAGCTCAATTGCACAATCAGTATTCCGGTGGGGGGGAAGCTCATCAGCTTCCGTTTCTTCAAAAACCTCCACTAAATCCCTGTTTGCGGGAGGTATGGATAAAAGTTCCTCATGAGCTAGGCAAACAGGAACAAGTTTCTGCCCCAGTCCTCATTCCATAGGTGCTCTTTACACGCGGGGGATACCCAGGTTATCTTCCCTTCACTCCAAGTAATATACAGGTCATGTGTTCGTAACCATGGGCTCCCCAAGACCATAAGAAACTGGGCATGAGGCGTGATTATAAAAGCCCGTTCTTCCCAATGATCCCCTGTCCCTAAAACAACAGGTTCAGTCTCAAAAGTACAGGGCTCTTTCATTTCAGAGCCATCCATCTGAGTAAACCATAATGGCTCTTCCAATGTATTCACCCATAGCCCCATGCCATCCACCACCATAGGGCTAATCAAGTCTCTGGCACACCCCGAGTCAATGAGAGCTCTGACTCTCATTTGTGTGCCCAGATGGGGGTGCATAACAGTCATTAGAATATAAAGTAGAGGGCCGGGAGAGCTCACTATTTTGGGCACTGTGGGAGGAGAGACCTACTGCATCACGCCATTCAGAGCAGGCCCTGGGCATTTCCCTGCGGCTTAGCAGCTTCCGTCTCCTGGGGTTTCTCAGGAAAGCAAGATTCCACAATCTGTAGTGCCCGCAGACCCATGGCTGGGGTGCCCTTTGTCTTTACCCAGGGAGGTGGGGAGGGGGAACCCCCCCGCTCCCCTAGGGGTTGAGGCCGGACACGCTGATGTGAAATGGCCCAGCTCCCCACACCTAGTGCACAGCCCCTTCTTCATGCGGAACTTCTGAAGAGTAGAGGGCAGGAGTGGTTTGGGCTTGGCTGGTGTGGGCCCTGGAGTAGAACTCTTCGGACTACTGGGATGGTATCGCATGCGGATCAGGGTGAAACAGACCTCAGCTTCCTCCGTGGCTCGAATCCATCCCAGGAGAGTAGTGGAGTTGACATTTTGCAATATAGTCCTGTACAGTTTCATGTTCAACCCCCTGTGATACTGCTTCACAAATACCTCCTCTGGCCAGCCCCGAATCTTTGCCTCCAGGCACTTGAAGGTGGCTGTGTACTCCCGAACCGACATCTTCCCTTGGGTTAAGGCACATACCTGGTTTCGTGCCTTCTTCTCACTCATAGGATCTTCGTACTGCCGCCGTAGAGCCCACATGAACTCATCCACACTATCAAACAACAACAACAAATACCTTTTATTGGCATCCACACTATCAAGCTCAGGGCCCGGAGGGTTGTGTAGGCTCACATACCAGTCAGCTCCTTCTTCACGCAATCTGGAACCCAGGTAGCCTACCTGGTCACCATCATCCCGGAACAGATGACCCCAATTCTGCATGCAGTGCCCTGCTTTGATAATGAAGAACTGTAGCTTAGCGGGGTTCCCATCGAAGGTGGCCCCCATCAGCTCATGTGGCACCAGGTGATGGTCCACCAGTTGAGTGGGTCCAGGTGCAGGGGCCTCACCTGGTGCGGCGGGCTGTCCCGGTTGCCCGGGCTGCTGTCCTGGGGGACCAGCTGGCTGTGCAGGCAGTTGTGCCAGGGCCTGCACTGGTTGAGCCCCAACCCCCGCCGCTGCCAGCTGTCCTTACAGCAACTGTGCTACCACGTTCGGCAGATCGGTTAGGAGCAGTCATTTCTCTCTGCAGGCCTCTTTGTATGGTGTCAAATCTCCGATCCATCTGTGCCCAGATCTCTGCCACTTGGATTTCTTCCATGGGTCTCTGGTCCCCGCCCCGAGACCCCAAACAACGAGCACCAAACTTTGGTAGTTTGTAATCCAAATTGAGCCCAGGCTTGATTTCCAGAACTCTGGGGTTTAACATTAACCCAAGCACTGGTTAATGGCATCTCCAGCTCCTCCCCAGGCAGCACCTGGAAGTCTTGCTCAGTAGTCACTGGGATTTCAGCACCATCGTCCTCCATAATGGGTACAATGGACTGTTCCCAGAAATGGGATAACTGTGAGATTGTCCCAAAAGATGCAGTCTGCAACAGGTCTTCTTAACTAGCAAGTCCTTTATTTGCAAAGAGGTTCTTCTAGGTAAAGTTACTCTTTCTCTGCTGGTAATGACTTTATTGTAAACAAACAGTTAGTATTATACTAGGCAACTGGAATCCCCCTCATTACATCTACACCAATCATAAAGCATTAAAAGTGGCTCCAGCCCCCTGAACAGGTTTCACATAGAAATGGCGGCAAGTATGTTATTATGCCTTTTGTTCCCAGGGAACTTCTACTACATGTTTTCGAAGGCAGCTGCAAAAGGAATAACACATTAGGGAGGATTTATCCCAGACCTTGAGCAAGCTGGCAAAAGCTGGGAGCGAAGCAGGCAAAAGTGGGGCGTGATAAGCCAGACAGCTAAACAGCACATGAGCACATTCCTGCGGGCGGGGTCCCAGGATGAGTCCCAACCTTCGGCCGGGAAATGGCAGCGTAGCTGACACTGGGTGCAAATGAGGTTTTGTTTTTTAAAAGTATTTTTCTAAAATGCTGTATAATTCTTTTTTTTTTTTTTGCATTTGTTCCCAATTTGCATTTGTTCCCAATCCCTTTGAAACTGATGTGTCTCCTCTCCCCAAAGTTGGGAGCATACATGGCTGGGTATCTGTTATATTCTATTATGTTATGTTGCACTGCATTGTCAGGGCTCTGGTATTCTAACTCCCTCATTCCTATTGGCTTCCAAATAAATACTCCTTATTGGTCCTGAAGGCAATCCAAGGAACCAATTGCAGAGCCCTGCTTAGGTCCAATGAGACTGTACATTTCCAGTTACAAAGTATATAGTTATTTGTTGGAACACTATATGTTGAGTGCCACTCTTGCTAGAGCTGTCCTTGAGCTGAACAATGTTTTGAATAAAAGCCTGCATTTGATTTATCGTCTCCTGACTCAGTACTTAATAGTATCATGAGGTGAACCAATCTGGCTTCTCTGGGAAAGAAGAAGAAGAGGAGGAGGAGGAGGAGGAGATTGGATTTATACCCCGCCCTTCACTACCCAAAGGAGTCTCAGAGCTGTTTACAATCCCTTCTCTTTCCCTCCCCACAACAGACACCCTGTGAGGTAGGTGGGGCTGAGAGAGCTCTTTTGAGAACTGCCCTTGAGAGAACAGCTCTGAAAGAACTTATGACTGACCCAAGGTCACTCCAGTAACTGCATGTAGAGGAGTGGGGAATCAAACCCAGTTCTCCCAGATTAGGGTCCACACTCCTACCCACTACACCAAACTGATACCAGAAAGTCTAGATGCATGGTCACAAGGAAGGAAATTGATCAAAACAATAAAAGAGGAAGAAGATGGTACACTCTGGAAGACTATTGCCACCTGACCAACAATAGAAGATTTTATCATGCACATGATTTTCCACAAGGAAAAAAAAATAGAAGAGCAGTGATGATCAGAACCTAAAGCTTCCTTCATTCCCAGTTAGTATCAAATTGCATGGCCTGCCAATAATATCTCTGGTATGCTTGATTCTGCTGATAAAACTGACATTGTTGAACGTATCAATGAATCATCACGAACCCTTTCATCTTCCTGCTGTATACTTTCCCTGACTGTTTGCTCACCAGAAGAACAATGGCTTTAAAAGAGGGTTCAGCTCCCCACCAAACCATATGGTGTGCAGTAAATCTCTTCCTGTTTCCCACTTTGTGAGGATTTGATGTGATGTAAGTTGGGTCACACTGTACCAAATGTTGTGTCAGCTGAAATGTAGTGGAATTCCCCTTATATATCTAGTCTTATCCTGCTATTCCTCCCAAAAGCTCATGATTCTTTCCCCTTTTTATCTTCACAACAGCCCTGCAATGTGGGTTAGACGGAGTGACTGACTGACCCATGGTTGCCTATTGAGCTTTTATGGAAGGATAGAGATTTGAACCCAGCTCTCTGAGATGCTAGCCTGACACACTAACCCCTATGCCACACTGGCTCTCCAAGTTGTGTCATTGCGAAGGCCATGGAGCCTAGCACCTTATTCTGCTTGTCTGTCTGCCAGTATAGTAGCCCTGACCTGGATAGCCCAGGCTAGCCTGATTTCATCAGATATCAGAAGCTAAGCATGGTCAGCCCTGGCTAGTATTTGGATGGGAGACCTCCAAGAAATACCAAGGTCATGATGCAGAGGCAAGCAGTGGCAAACCACCTCTGAACGTCCATTGCCTTGAAAACCCAACAGGGTTGCTGAAAGTCAGCTGTGACTTGATGGACAAAAAAAAAAAAAGGAGATATAGGATCAGGCTGTTACTTCCTGATATTTATATTTTAACAAAAGCCCTTTCCAAACGTGTTATGTAGCATTTTTTCTAAGGGTCACCAAGTGCTTTGCTTTATATATTTATATATCAATGTGCTGGCATGCCCTAGGCACGGTGGCACGTAAGTATTCAAGCGTGGGTAGTTTGCAAAAATTGTAAAGATGAAATAAGGAAGGTGTGAAGTTAGAGGCTTGATTTATATGAGGAAAACTTGCAGTGTGAATATTGTTGTGGGCCAGGCTCCTAGAGACAAGATTTGTTAGTACAAACTGTCTCTAAATATTTATGCTCCGCTAAATAATTGCTAAATAATTCCAGTTCTCAGCTGGAAATTCAGGATTTGGACTAGCCTAAATTAGTCATGGAGTAAGATGGTATATTGGTATTTTATACAGCAGGACTCTTACCCAGTGACACTTGTAAGTTCCAGGGTATAATTAATATCCCTTTATAAAGTGCTCTCCATGGCCTGACACTGGAGCACTTCTTTGAGAAGTATTTCGTTAAAATAAATGAAGCACTTAAAGGCAATATATTCAGGGTTATTTATCTGAGAATTATTAAAGACATTTACATTTTCTAGCTCCAACTGTATGAACTGCACTACATGAACTCTTCGCTCCCCCCCCCCCCCGCCCAGTCACCATTCGATGTGTCGAGGCCATGTGTATGTGTGAGTGCATGAAAGAGAGACAAATTATTCTATTACTGTCTGCACAGTGCTTTTTCAATGGCCCGTTTTCCCACCCTTTGCCAATAGCTTCTGTGCTCAAGATTAATGATGGGCCCCCTCCAAGGAATATTGGTATAGAGAGATTCTAGAAGAAATGACTTTCTATGAACACACATTAATAAGTATCTGGGAAACAGGGACCAAAAGCACACCACTGACAATGGCTCATTACTGGAGCACTGCTGTAGTGGGATTATGCTAAGATTACAATCCAGAAACAGCAGCATGTAGAGACCTACAGCCAGGAATGGGAATGACCAGGAAACAAACAAAAAGTAAGTAAGATTACCGTGGCATCAAATTTAAGCATTTGTAAATTCCACTGATTTCAGTTGAAGCGTTCAACCTCCCTTCCTTTGAAATTGATGGGATTCATGCAAGCCCGATCTCGTCAGATCTCGGAAGCTAAGTGGGGCTGACCCTGGCAAGTATTTGAATGGGAGACTTCCAAAGAATACCAGGGCCGGGAGGCAGAGGGAGGCTATCAAGCCGCTTTTCTGAAAAATACAAAAAAGAGAAATTGATGGGATTGACAAATGTTTAGCAGATTGTGCTCTTTTTATTTATTTTATTTCTGCTTCATCCACCCAAGTCTGTAATACAAAGGAGGTCAAGTTGATGTGTGATTAATTCATAAAGGAGAGGTGAGGGTTTTGAAAAACCATTCAGTAGTTTGCTAAGAGAAGGCTGGGAGGAGGCCTGGACGATGGAAATGCTATAATACATATAATCTCTTTTCCCTTGACTTCATAGAATCATAGAGTTGGAAGAGACCTCCAGGGTCATCTAGTCCAACCCCCTGCACAATGCAGGAATTTACAAATACTTCCCCCCCACACCCCCAGGGACAGCTGTTACACTCCCAGAAGATGACAAAAACTCTTCAGGATCTCCAGTCAAACTGGCCTGGAGAAAAATTGCTTCCTAACACCAAAGTGGCGATCAGCATTTCCCAGGGTGTGTAAGAAAGAGCTACAAGAACTAAGCACTGATGCAACCCTTCCTGCCGTCCTTCTCATGATCTGCCTAAGTTCGCAGAATCAGCATTGCTGTCAGATGGCCATCTAGCCTCTGTTTAAAAACCTCCAGAGAAGAAGAAGAAGAAGAAGAAGAAGAAGAAGAGATTGGATTTATATTTATTTATTTATTTATTTATTTATTTATTTGTTCAATTTATACCCCGCCTAGCCAGCGAACCGGCTCTAGGCGGCTAACAAAAACCATTACCCCAAGGGTTTACATATAAAACCGTTAAAACATTTCAATAAATTACAGTAAAAAAATCTCAAAAAATTTATACCCCACCCTTCACTACCTGAAGGAGTCTCAGAGTGGTTTACAAACTCCTTACCCTTCCCTTCCCCACAACAGACACCCTGTGAGGTAGGTGGGGCCAAGAGAGCTCTGAGACAACTGTCCTTGAGAGAACAGCTGGTACAGAGCCATGGCTTGCTCAAGGTCATCCAGCAGGTGCAAGTGGAGGAGTGGGGAATCAAACCCGGTTCTTCCAGATTAGAATCCACACACTTAACCACTGCTCCAAACTGGCTTTAAGAAGAGCCCACCACCTCCTGAGGAAGCCTGTTCCACTGAGGACCTGCTCTAACTGTCAGGAAGTTCTTCCTAATGTTTAGCCAAAACTCTTCCGATTTAATTTCAACCTATTGGTTCTGGTCCAACCTTCTGTCAGTTCTGGCCACCATATCTATCATACTAACCGTACCTTCTCTAGGTGGAATCTGTACATGCTCACTCCATTTAGTCTCCTCTCACACGCATAAACCCACATTTACTTCCTTCAGCACATAGAGATATTCACTGTGGTCACACAGGCCAGGATAAAGGCACTCTGAAGCTCAACCAGTGGGCCAGCCAGAGAGCCAGTGTGGTGTAATGGCTGAGACTGTCGGACTAGTATCTGGGAGATCCAGGTTTGAATCCCCATTTGTGCCATGGAAGCTCACTGGGTGACCTTGGACCAGTCACACTCTTGCAGCCTAACCTACCTCACAGGGTTCTTGCATGGATAAAATGAAGGAGAAAAGAATGATATAAGCTGGTTTGGGTCCCCATTGGGGAGAAAGGTGGTGTATAAATGAACTACCTAAATAAATACAAAATAAAATGGTGTGAATAACCTGAAGAACATCTAATTTACCAAAGAACTTTGGACTCTCTCATTCTATGTATCCAGCAGGGACAGGGACTAGTCCTCTTGAGCTGATACATGTTTGAACATTTATGCAAAACTATCTCCTTTATGCATCCTCAAATAGTCCTGATCTAGCTTAATCAATTAAACGAACATTAAATGTGTTTGAATATCTCAGCTCTCTCTCTTATCAATATAATTCTCAAATGTTTTCCCTTTAGCGCCCAAGGTGATGAAAAATAGATTCATTTACTCTCTAACTGCTCATAATTGTGGCTTCAAGAATTTTCCTCGTGATTTTTTTGAAGCCACAAGTAGATTTTATGTGGCTCTAAAGCTGCTGTTGGTTTTCATCCCACAATACTCAAGGGTATCACTCTCCTTCAGGCAGCTATTGTTTGCAATCAGGAGATAAAGGCACTCTTGATAAAACTCCCATAATTGTGTTAATATTAATACTTTGGTAGATACTTTATTCTCTAGTGATAGCTTTAAATGGTTTAGGGTTTGGGTTCCCCCTCCCTCTCTCACATTCATACCTTTCCAAAAATAGAAACATTAACAGCTTGATTCACACATCAGGGCAAAGAAGATGATCCTCACATTTTGTATGTCCAACATACCCCTATATCTATGGAAAGTTGTATAGTTACTCCCTGCACAGAACATACGGTCCCGCATCTTGGGCCTGCTTAGAAAAGCTTGTTTCCCACATAGTTCTATTGATTGATCTTCAGAAAAACACCCACATACAAATCTCTTTGGGACTGAACCATTTAAAATCTAGGTTTGGATGCTTCTCCAGGAAAAAGGACCCATAGGTACATGGCGGCATACTGAAGGCATGCTTAGGAAGGTGAAGGTCCCAGATACATTCCTTGGCATCTCCAGCCCAAGACAGCAGATTTTATCTCTGAGAGTGTGGGGAACTGGACCCAGTGGGTGGTAGCACAGGTCTGGGAGGCATAGTTTGTTGCCACGCCACCTCTTGCCCAGCAGTGGCCAGAAGGCAATTGAGTTCCAGATGTGCTGCCAATGCCTCAGGAACTTGGCAGGGACCCAGGTCTTGGAGATGATGACATGCATAGGCTACACCCACCACCTCTTCCTGTGCCACCACTGTGTCACCACAGCACATCACTGTGGTGGAGCACTAGCCCTGCGTATAAAGCAGTACCATATGAACGTGTTCATAGAATGCTAGTGCATCAGGAAGAAAACAGGTTTCTGGTGTGACAGGAACCACTGTCTCTGGCATCCTTATATTAGAAACATTCACAGGCAGGGAGTTTTTGACATACAAGAGCATTGTCTTATGTTCCCTGCTGTGCCTTCTGAACTGGTACAGCCATTGGACAGCTGAAGTATGTGCTTTTCATCCTATGCCCTTTTTGTATTATGATGACAATCCAAGTGAATTAAGGTCACTTAAGCCCATTGACATCAACTGGACTTCAGCATACCTAACTCTGTATCCATATTTGATTGTGGTCACTGAACATCAGGTAGAAGTCCACAAATAAAGTTGGTCATAGGTTGGTCATAGGTAGAAATTCACAGGTGTGGTTTTTCCAAAAACAATTTTTAATAACTGTAAGGATGAAGCAGTGTCTCTGCCAGCTGACTTGACAGACCCCTGTTTATATATCAATTTCAATAATTTTTTCAAGAATCATGCTGGATTCAACATTTCAAAGCTACATGTAGACATCCATAAAGTATATTCAGATACAGCAATCCTCAGTGATTCCCTCTAATGAAAATGGTGAAATGCTTCAGAATTTTGAAGGGAGGTTCCAAGAAATGATTGATTCTAAACTGAGAATCACTGAGGATTGCTGTATTTGAATATACTTTATGGATGTCTACATGTAGCTTTGAAATGTTGAATATAGCATGATTCTGGAAACAAATTATTGGATGTATAACTGGGGATCCATCGAGTCAGCTGGCAGAGACACTACTAAATCCTTTCAGTTCAAGGACTTCTTTGAATTTATGACAAATTGTTTTTGGAAAAACTACACCTGTGAATTTCTACCTGTGATCAACTTTACATGTGAATTTCTACCTGTTTTTGGTGGCATAAGAAAATTTGTTCTGAGTACTTTATATGTCTTATCTAGATTATTAAATCATTGATTTTTGGTGTTAAATTTTGGCACATGCATTTTTTCCTTTTTTTCTTTTTTCCATATATTGCTGCGCCACTGTCTTTCATCTTGTGGCCTACACATGAAGCAGAATGAGGCAGTAGAATTCCCAGGTGACTGTATCATTTCCAACTACGGCTGGGATACTAATTTTTACTTTTTCCTATGCAACAGACTTCATGCAAAATTAACACACCAGAGAGGAAAAAATCATCCAGTCTTTTCCCCTGCTGTTCTTGTTTGTTGCTTGCAGGGAGTTTTCAGTTTTGGGGAGCATTTGAAACTGTGACTCCTCTCTTGTATTTATTCTAGCATCAGCTTCCATGAGTCTGAGCTCCCTTCATCAGATTCATGAAGTGTGTATCTGTTCAGCAGATGTGTTTATACTGCAATCAATAGAGAGGTGAGTGGCAGGGTTACTGATGAAGTGAGCTCTGATGCATAAAAGCTGATTTCGCAACAACTGTTCCTTGTCTTTAAGGCGTGGCTGTGCTCCTGCTTTATTTTCTTCCATTAGAAGTTTTAACAAAATCAAGTGATTCCTCTGGTAGGCGTTTTTCAGCCAACCAATATTTGCATTGTGCTTGCTAACTCTCACTGATGCAGCAGACCCATCAACTCTCTATGGCATCCATTTCATTGGGCCTGTGTTGATGGAGATATGGCACTGATCAGGGGTCATTTGGGGCTGGAGCTGCTCTGCCAGCCCAGGAATGGGCACTAGGGCAGCCACGGATCAAATCAGATTCTCTGATCTGATTCGTCCCACTGCTGAATTGCTGCTGAAATTCAGTGGTATCTTAAAAAGTGGCTGGAGGGGAGGTGGTTTGAGGGAGAGGCTCCAAACTTACAGGGTAGCTGCTGGAGCCTCTCCTCCAAATACCCACCAAGTTTCAAGAAGATTGGACCAGGGGATCCAATTCTACGGGCCCCAAACAGGTTGCCCCCATTCCCTCCATCGTTCTCTATGGTGGGGGAAAAGTAACTTTTTTGGGCAACCTGTTTTGGGGCCCGTAGAGTTGGACCCCATGGTCCAAACTTTTTGAAACTTGATGGGTATTTTGGGGAGAGGCCTCAGCAGTTACCCTGCCAATTTGGAGCCTCTCCCTCAAACCACCTCTCCTCCAGCCTCTCATATACCCTATGAGTTTTTGCCATTGACTTCAATGGCCCATAGGGTATAATGGGGCTGAAACGGACATTTGGCCAGCCAGATGGGCTTGCATTGTCAAAACTAACATGCGGGGGTCATTCAGCAGCTGGAACAGATGCGGCCTGATCGGGCCAACATTTTTTTATTTCCACCCCCCTAGTGGGCACAAATGGCAGTGATGGCAAGCCCCACCCTCAGAGGGCCTGTGGAGGAAGCGAAGCAAGAAGGGGTTTAAAGTTTAAACCCCTTCTGTTTAGAGTCACGTGGCAGCAGCAGCATGATCTTTCCATTATATTCTATGGGGCCCTTCTCGCTTCGCTCTCCCCCCACTGCCTTGGCAGGCCAGTTGGGGAAGGGAGGCTTTTAAAGATGCCCCCACTTTGCTTCCCTTTCTGACACACTTCCAGGGGGCGTGGCATATGCTAATGAGTTATGCTAATATGGGGGCGTGGCATATGCTAATGAGTTATGCTAATATGTATGCTAATGAGCTCCTGCACCTCTTTTTCTACTAAATGACCCCTGGCACTGAGTATCATCAGTTTGCTGAATAACAACAATGATTTAGTTGCTTGCTTTCCCAAATGCTTAACATGTTTTCTCAATCTGCATGAAAATCTTTTGTGCAGCAGAGTTTACTTCGATCTTCTGATTCCTCTCAAGAAAACATTCATTCCACCTGCAATGTGTTCTGTTGTTTTGCTCCAACGTCCTGCCCACCTGCAGTGCGGGATGTGATAAAATCTCTACCACATGTCCTCAATTTTTGACTTTATAACACTCCAAAGCATCATATCTGATAGTAGAAGTGTCAGTGTGTGCTAATATGCACACATACAATATGCCAGTACAGCTTGTTTTAATTGGGGTTATTCCAACAGTTAAATTTGTGTCAGGACAAATGCAGCTATTATGGCTGATACCGATCTGATATGAAAGAATCTCTCAGTGGAGGCAGGTTGATCAAATAATTAACTTATCACAGATGATTTCAACTAATAAGGCTAAACTGGCCCTCATAATGGAGCCACCACATGAGAAAGAAAATGTGGTGCTGCTATGAGAAGTTTAGCCATAAACTGGGGAGTCTCGTGGTGTACTATCCATCTTTCCGTGCAGCAGTCTTTCTGGTTAAACTTGTCTCAGAGGAGTGTTGAGGTTGTTAAGTCATGTGCTATCCAGCAAGACTGGAACCTCACATGAATTCATTTGCAGAAAGAGACGTTTCAATTTCCTTGCCTTTGTCTACAATAATACAGTCAATCAAGTCTTTGATCAACCGTCGTAACGGTTCCTTCATTAATGTATCTTCAGTAGCACTCATTAAGGGGAGGGGGGAATCAGTCCCAATCAATCAAATTAAATTGGTGGCAATTTTCTCAGTTACTATAGAGGCGATAGGAATAGGACAAAGCAGGGTTGGCTCCAGGTTTTGGAAGGCCCTTGGCAAGATGCCCTTCCATGGTTCTCATTCCACAAGGCTTTCCCTCCTTCTCCCCTTCTGATGCACAGAGGCTGAGGGCAGGCAATGGCAATTGTTATTGCTGCTGCTCTCTGCTGTGGTTACAACTCACACACCTCACCTGCCTCAGTAAGTGACTGATGGAAAATGGCATCTAGCACCCAGCTGTTACTGCCCAGAAGACAGGGTGGCGGAATTAGCCGCAGCCGCTTTGACTTGCCACCTATTCCCCTTGCTTTTCAAGAAGGGTGAGCAAGTGAATGCCAGCAGCATCCTGGTGGCCCAGGGTCAGCACTGGACTTTCCAGGAGTGCTTTCAACAGCTGTTGTACAAGCCTAACCTCTGTTTCTGGGAGAAAGAAAACTACTAGAAGAATGGGTCAAGAACTGATGATATGGAAAATCTGAAAGCAGAAATTCAAAATGCTTACCAGTGGATTTTTTAAAAAACTGTGAAGTGCCAGTATACAAATAAGAATACAGGAATATATACAATTATGCTCCCTAAAGTTATCGATGGGAATTTCCAAAAATGTCTAGTAACCTAACAAAGTCCCCTTTTAAATGTAAATTCAAGAGATCTGTTATACTGACAAATATGTTTACAGAAGTAAAAAGCATTCCTGCATTCCTTTCTGTTCTCTTTCATTTGACGAACCAATGCTGAAACGCATGCATGAAACCTGAACCACAAGGACTTAAACAGAAGGCACTTGCTGGACGCAGCTGCAATAGGACAACTGTGTTAATTTTAATTTTTTTTTTTAAAAAAACAACTTTGGACACTACCCTCCACATGTCACAAGCTACATTCCACACTGATTTAGAAAAGTGAATTTTAAAAAAATTGTAGCTGCAGAATAAATACACCAGAAGAAAAAGAATGGGGTGTAAGGCAGACATAGAATCCGAAGTCAAGATTAAATATTTACTGCTCTGAAAATCTGCAGTAAAATGTGCATGTGTAATGGGCCTCAGTGTACTAAGACTCTATTATTGCTTTAAATCAAAATTGAAGCCATTCTTTCTCTCAGACCGGGGTCTCAGCACTGTTTCAGTCATCTGGGGCCTTATGGTCATGGTTTGAATTGCTGTATTTTGATAGAATTATTGTATTAAGTTCATTTGAAATATAAAATATATTGAAAGAGTTGCTCTGTAGAACTTTCCAGACAATTCAAAAGGTTCTGCAGGAGGCTGTGATAAACTGCACTTTTAAAAGCTTCGAAGTGCTATATAAACAGATAAAGGACTATGAAAGGTTAATTCTTTACAGAAGCCAGAGAGCCTTGAGTGACAGGCTGTTCCAACCAATCTGACTGGTTGACATCAGCTGAGAAACAAAAAGAGAGAGAAAAAGTCTTGAGACAGCTGGATGCTGGGGAGAACTCAGTCAGATTCTTGCCTTAACTGAGACGAGACCTGTACTAACCATATGTGAGTAGCCCTGACAGAAAAAGGGTTTCATGCTGACAGTCAGATTTTAACCTTTACTGAATACAGTCTGAATTCAGCAGTAGCTGAGAGCAGTATGAATACAGACAGAGAACTGGGGGGAAGTTTGGCAAGGAAGTTTGGGGTAGTAGAGAAGACTGCCATTCAGGCAAAAGAAAAGGGGATAGATCTTCTAGACAGAGAAGATTCCCTACCCAGTCAAACAGGGAGAGTTAGCTCTGAGGAGTATAGAATTCCCTGGTCTGATGTGATTAGGAACTGCCTGTAGAGACCTTAAAAGTCAGTGAACAACTCAAGAGGAGTACTGGTGTTCCAAAAGAAGGAGTTTGGGTACTGGTAAGAGGGTACCAGCTGTCTGGGCACCAAAAGAGTCAGTAATTACTTAAATAAAGTGAACTAGAGTGTTTGGGAAAACACTGGAACAAAAGCCTCTTGATACAAAGATTTGTGAATGAATTAAGAACCTCTCATTAGCCTGATATATAAAATCAAAAGTCTGTGCTTGTACTAGTTTTACCTCAGTAATTTCAACCCCTGATTTCACCTGACCTTTCCCTTTGTTAAATACAATCTTTTGTTATTTTTGGAATTTTAAGAGTGTCTCAAGTGCCATTTTCAAGGGTTTAAGGGTGATCCTATCCTTTTCCTCAGGGTCCCGGGCTGAGCAAATAGTCAAAATATATCTTACTGACAGGGTGGGACAGCCAAAGTTTTTTCATGGGAAAATCAAACCTGTTTCCGGGGCTGCTTAGTCTGTAAAGGGCCAGAGAAATGGAGGGAAAATCTAGCCTCTGAGGGAGGGAAGTGGATGGAGTCATCATAGAGGCATTCAGTTTGAATAGAAAAGAAGAAGATGCTGCTTGCTGCTGTTTTTTCTCCACACATCTGCAAAGACAAGCAATAGGACATGAAATGCAAGACTGTGGTCTCCTCAGCTTGCATCAAGGTTTGTTTTTTTTTAATTTCAACACTATTTGTGGTTGTACACTCCAGACCAGGGGTGGCCAACCTGTGGCTCGGGAGCCACATGCGGCTCTTTCACACATATTGTGCGGCTCCTGGCAGGGCGGCTGGGAAAGCAAAGGAGAGGCATGTTTTTTCTCTCTTTCTCCCTTCCTTCCTTCCCTCCTCCCTCCCATCTATTTGCTTTCCTAGTTTCTCTCTCTCTCTTTCTTTCCACTTCTTTAATTCTTTCTTTCCATCTCTCTCTTTTTCTCTCTCTCTCTCAATATCATTAGCAAACAAGTAATATCATTATCAATAACCGGTTTTCCTCGTTTGTTTTTATTTTTGGCAGTCCCATTTAACGTTAATAAAAAGCAAATTTGCATATTTTTAAAAATAAAAACGTGTGTGTGATATTTGTTCCTGTCTTGCGGCTCTCAGACATCTGACGTTTATTCTGTGTGGCTCTTACGTTAAGCAAGGTTGGCCACCCCTGCTCCAGACTGTTATGTGTGGGAAAGGGAATAAACATATTGACGTGGGAAAAGAGCAGTCTTCCTGTTGTTGTTTACTTTACCTTTTGAATGAAGTAATTGACTGTGTAATGAAATTCAAACTTCCCCTGTATCTATGCTGACCACCTGAATGAAAGCATCAGTAATCCAAAATTGTATTGTAGGTTTCTGCGAAGATATGAATTCTACTGTTAAATGAACTGAACCTTTTTCACTGTTCCTGACTATTACTAGGGTTACAGTGACTATCCAAATAATCTGACACTAGTATAGTAAGTAGTTCACAAGTACACAGCAAGCATTAAGTGTACACCAGTTATAATGCAGAATTATCTATTTTGAGAGATTATGGGTATGTTATTTAAAGTCCTGAGCACAGCATATCTTCAAGATAAATTTCTGAAGACAAAATATCTATGGTTCTTTATGTGCAGTATCCACCATCTTGTCAGAGGCACTGCATCCATAATGCATAGCAGTTTAGAGTATGCACCACCAACCACAACCAGCCCCTACAACCATATTGTGCTTTATTTTTTTTCTACTGCTGGGAGTAGAATTGGGGAGAAGCAATGTGCACTAACAATCCCTAGGAGAAACTCGGGAGTGGGGTCTGGTGAGTCAGCATTGTGCTGGCATGCTGACATCACTTCTAGAATTTACAAAAAAACTCTATGGTTTTACCACAGAGTTTTTCTAAATTCTAGAGTGTCTAATGAAGTTTTTCCTGGAAGTGACATCAGTGCACCAGTGGGATGCCAGTGCCCCTAGCCCCACCCCACCCCAGTTTCTTGCACAGGTTGCTGACTGTGACACATATTGCTCTAGTATTTCTATCATTTCTATCATTCTCACAGTCTGAATCCAAACCCCACTCTGAGTCTCAAAGCTGTCTTTCATTGGTGGTGGCCACACCAACAGATGGGAATACTAATACATTTTTCTATCTACACATCTGCCATCCTATGGTTGCCAACTGTATGTTGGGAAATTCCTGATGATTTTGGGTGTAGCCTGGCTGGGACGGAGGACTTCAGCAGGATATAATGTCATAGAGGTCATCCTCCAAAGCAGCCATTTTCTCCAGGGGGCTGATTCCTGTCATTTGGAGATCAGTTATAATGCCTGGAGATATCCAGGCCCACGTAGAGGTTGGCCACCCGATAACTTCCGCATCATTAGCCATAAAACAGCAAAAAGTTTTCTGATGTGCCCCCAATTAGGCAATGTGTATCTTGTCCAGGGGTCATTTTGTAGAAAAAGAGGTGCAGGAGCTCACTAGCATAATTCATTAGCAAAACTTATTTGCATATGCTACACCACCTGACATCACCAGAAGTATATCAGAAGGCAAGAAAGGGGAGGGAGAAAGAAAGAAAGAAAGAAAGAAAGAAAGAAAGAAAGAAAGAAAGAAAGAAAGAAAGAAAGAAAGAGAGGAAAGAGCTACTAATCCAAGCCTCAGAAATACCACTATTCTGGGAGGATAGCTTCAGTGGTGGCTGAAGCCTTCAGAAGGCTGGTCGGAGGAACAGGGACCTTTCCAGGGGACGGGGTCATTTTGCTGCAGCCATGACACAAGCAGGCATTCCCCCATGGGGGGGGGGGGCTGGCACCAACTCCTGAAGCTGCGCTCCCCCAAGCTCCTGCTCAAAATGACCCCTGATCTTGTCTATATCTATATATTACATTCAAGATAAAAATGCTGAAAAAGCATCTGTTGAAAGCTTCATCCAGGCCCAGTGTGGCCCAGCAGCAGACCAGGTACTGAGACCTGGGGAGGGTTGAGCCCAGAGTAAGCAGGGGTGTGCCTGGAGGGTCTATGGCCTATCCCAACCAAGCCCCAGGTGGCTGGAAGAGGAGGTAAACTGGCAGCCTTGCAGGGAATAGGCCAGGTATGGCTGGAGAAGCAGGGATTAGTAGATAGTGGAGAGGGGTGGTGTTGGACTGCCTCTTTAAAAATGGCTCCTTTAAGAGGTAAAGGAGAAAGGACAGGTGTACCTCCAGGCTGTGTAAGCTATTGTCTGGGGAAGAATAATTATATGAAAAGCTTTTTATACTCCTCTTTTCTCTACTTTAAGGAATCTCAAAATGGCTTACAATCGTATTCCCTTCCCCTCCCCACAACAGACACCCTGTGAGGTAGGTAGGGCTGAGAGAGTTCTAAGAGAACTGTAATTGTCTCAAGATCACCCAGTAGGCTTCATGTGAATAAATGGGGAATCAAACCAGGCTCTCCAGAATAGAGTCCACTACTCTTAGCCACTATATCATGCTGGCTCTTCAAGGAAAGAACTAGATGACACACAACCCCCTTCCTTTCCCATTTTGAGGCCTGGGGAGATCCTTTGGTGTCACCTAGCAAGACAGCTGAAGGATGGCTGGCAAACCTGGTGGAAGGGGAGTGCCACTCTGTACACACTTGAGAGGTGTATAGAGTTTCTCTGTATTTCCCCCCCTGCTCTATGGATGCCAACTCCATTCATTGTTCCCCATTTTCAAGAAATAACTGATAGCTTTTGGAGAAATATTTTTTGTCTCTTTTGATTTTCCGAAGGTATAGTTGTTTACTGGGATCTTTTCAGAAGTAATTATTATTATAAAGTATCTCAGTGTTGCTCATTAGGGAGGATGCCAAATTTGAGTATTATGTGTTTGGGTATTCTTGCGGAGGTCTATATTTTACGTTACAATGAGTAAAGGCTTCACAATTAAAGGAGTGTTAATAATCTCATTAGGAAGGTTTCTCCCCCCTTGCTAGCAAAAGCCCACATGAACAACTGAAGTATTAATTGTTTTGTCTAAATCCTGTGGGAGTTTAGATTCTGGATAGCAATTGAACCAATAAGACAAAACGGAAAGTTACAAAAATAAATACAGCCGCAAATCTCAATCAAGCAACATAGAATTTAGCACATCAAAGGGAAAACCTTTACCTATTATTAATTATGACAGTAATTTCTATCTCATAACATTTCACATAGCAACTGTCACCAAGAAAATCTGCATTTTGAGCTGATGGCACATCTATCTGCCTGAAGCTTAAAAAAAAAATGCTTATTACCATTCCATCCTCCTTTCCATCAGCTGCTGAAAATCCTGATAACCACAAGATGGTGAAATAGAGCCCTGTGCCTTGGAACATATGAGCTGACCCACTGAATTGAGTGGCTAAGAATTAGTCATACGCACATTGAATGGTGATTCAGAATTCACTAGGCTTTATTCATTGCCCCTCTGTTTAACTGTATATAAATTAGTTAGGTATTGTTTACAGCACATGTAATGACTTGACCTAGAAAACACCTCCCTGACAAGTTCCTGCAGCATATTTTTCTTATTAAGAACTTAATTAATAAATAAGCACTGTTATCACTTTTGATCATGGCTATCGGCTAGTGGAAGTTGATCTATCTCGCCTTTACTCACAGTACTGAAGATGCCTTCTGGCAATTTTATGTTATGGGTTGCAGAACAGTATGTTCTTGCACAGTCATCAAAATTCATGAGAAATTGTACCACTTCAAAAGTCACATGTAAGGTAACGCTAGCTGTAGTCCTAGTTATCTTATAAGACTTAGTGTGTAATCCTGGGCTGAGTCACTCTGGTGTGGGTCACTTTGTGAGTCTGGTGTGAGTCACTTTGAACTAGATTGCACTGTTACAGCCTAATAACTGCCCCACAAAGAGTAATTTAATCTGTGATAGCTGAAGCCACATTTTACACAAGTCGAGCAGAGATGACAAGTACTGCCCCTGTTGCCTTGAAAATTATATTGTAAGAATTGGAGCAAGTATTGTACACTGTCCTGAATGGCAGGGCTCATTTCGTAGCAGGAGCTCCTTTGCATATTAGGCCACACACCCCTGATGTAGCCAATCCTCCAAGAGCTTACAGTAGCCCCTGTAAGAATAGCTCTGTAAGCTCTTGGAGGATTCGCTGCATCAGGGGTGTGTGGCCTAATATGCAAAGGAGCTCCTGCTACAAAATGAGCCCTGCTGACTGGACTCAAACTTTGTTCTACTGCTTCAGACCAACAGGGCTGCCCACCTGGATCTGACTTTGTACTCACTGTTATGGCTTTACCCAGGCTTTTAAATGAAGAGTTGCACCTTCTTAAGCTTTTTTTTGGACCTCTTTTGGCCTGAGGACGGTTTTATGGCCTTGTGGTTTTATGACTTGTTTTAATATTGATCATTTTATATCTGTTGTTTTTATTATTTTTATTGCATTGCTTTGACCTTGTGAGCTACCTTAAGTGGGTTTTTGGAGAGGTGACATATACATTTTCTAAATAAATAAATGGGTGACAAACCTTTAGGATTTTTATTGAAGCACTGCTTCTGTCTTCATGTCTGCTTCTGTCTACAGAAAACTGTATTTGATCAGAGATCAGTGCTTGTCAAACTTTTTGAAATGGGACCCACTCTAAACTTACTGTACTTTTGGGGCCTACTTGCCAAGCAACTCTATTGGGTTTGATTCCCCACTCGTCCACTTGCAGCTGCTGGATGACCTTGGGCAAGCCATAGTTCTGTCAGAGCTGTTCTCTCAAGGGCAGTTCTGGAAAGAGCTCTCTCAGCCCCACCTGCCTCACAGGGTGTCTGTTGTGGGGAGGGGAAGGGAAAGGAGTTTGTAAGCTGCTCTGAGACTCTAAGTGAAGGGTGGGATATAAATCCAATCTCTTCTCTCTCTTTCATCTTTTCCCCTATGCTACTTCCCCCTTCCCATCATAAAATGCAGGAATCTCACATCAGTTAACCACTGAACAAGTTTATATTTTGTCATGTTTAATCGTTATAAATATATAGCTGAACTGACCAAGAGGCTAAATTACATGGCCATTTTGTACATTATACACAGGTGAATCTAAATTTTTCACCAAACCTCCCATGACCTTCTTTCCCAGCTGAACCTGTTTGTCTTCCCTCCTCCTGGCATCACAACCCACCTGCAAGACAGCTAGGGTTGCCAGCACTAAGGTGGGAGTGGGGGAATCCCCTGATTTGGTGGGCTCCTTCCCGCCACTGGCCAGCTGGCTGGCAGGGGAAGCCCCGCTCCCATCAGCCACCACCCAGCGCGACATCCCCAGCATGATGATGTCACATGGAAGTGAAATAATCACACCGTGGATGTCACACACTGTGACATTGCCCCTCCCCTGTACTCCCAGAGAGCTCCCTCCCACCCCCTGCTGGTGAGCAAAGTGGTCCTGGCAACCCTAAACATCAGTGAGCCACTTTTGGGTCCTCACCCACAAATTGAGACCCACAACAGGAAAAGAAGGAGTTCTGACACATCAAAAATGTTTATGAGTGAAGGATTGCATTATCTTGTATTTGGAGGTCGTTTTTTTGATGAGATCAGGGTGGATGGCTTGATTAGGCTATGAAAGGCCACCAGGGTTGTCTTAGCTTATTCAGTTACTGACTATGTTGGGCTATTTTTGGCTTTTTCTCTCTCTCCATTATTAAAGATATCTGACAGGGTATTTGAATGGGCAGACAATGGTTTCTTACTGAGAAACTTTGTATGTCATTCTTTATGTGGAGATATCTGAACTGTTCTTGGTTGCTCATTCACTAATTAGGACGTTCAAGGCAGCTTTGAAAAAGAAAACTACAACTTTTCTTTCCACTTACATTTTTTATTGTAATGTTGAATGTTTGACAACAACTCCATCCATAATGCATACATATCAACAATGGGATAAGAAGTAACACTTCAAACAGCCTTTATTAGTACAAACTGCAAAGTTTATGAGAGAAATAGTCTCCTCTTGCAAAGCTTATATCAAAGCAAAGCCAGAGACAGAGGAAAAAGAACTGCTGGTCGCTGAACTCTAACGCAGGCTTCTAATACAACCATACTTAAAGCAGTCCTTTGGTTATTAATAACTACAGTAGAAATCCTGCAGAGCTGGAATAGGCCTCCGTCTTCTAAATTGTCACTGCAAAAGAATACCCCAGCTGGAACTCTGTGTTCACACTGTTCACACAGATCTGGGTGCCTATCAGCAGGTACATGAGCTTGAAAATGGGAGCGAACACAGATCACATCACATTGGAAAGAGAGATGGCAACTAAAAGGCATGCTGTCCAACATCATACAGGGTTACCAGGCATGGCCTGCTAAACAGTGGGAGACCAGGGGAGGTAGCTGTCAGCAATGGCACGATGCTCCAAAGCTGGAAGCAATGTCACGGCTGTCTGGGAATCAGTGGAAACTCTATGATAAAAGACTTTCTGGTGATTCCTAGAGAAGATTGGTGCCACTTTAAGGTTGCCAGCTCCAGGTTGGAAAATACTGGAGATTTGGGGGGGGGGGGTGGAGCCTGGGGGGGTTGGGGAGGGAAGGGACTTCTACAGGGTACAATACCATAGAATCCACCTTCCAAAGTGGCCATTTTATCCAGGTGAACTGCTGCCTGGAGATCAATTATAAGAGTGGGAGATCTACAGCCGCAACCTGGAGTTTGGCAACCCTATGTCACTTCCAGGTTTCCCCCAGAAGTGATGTCACTCTGTTGGCCCAATGGCTATTTAACTTTTTTCCCCTGTCACCTTTCCAAGTGTCGGCAGGAAATGGGAGCCAGGGGCAGAGGATCTTTCACTTCCTGTGTGTTTTGCTAACCCTGGCACTAGAGGATACACACTCACACAACAACCTGCTTTGAACACCCCTTTCTTTTATAAAGAGGAATGTTACATGACCTATGCATTTTCTAGCTTTAACAAAATGGTGTGTCTATTGTGAAGGGTGTAAACTCAGTTCCTGAATGAGATTTATCTTTATTTCAAAGTCTCAGGGAGTTATCCTTAGCGTGTCTACTCAGAAATAAGGCCTATTTTATTCATTGATGCTTATTTCCACAAAAGTGTTCTTAGGATCACAGGTCCTGAGATACACATGTGAGAGCTAGCATCAGAAGGACCCCCTATTCCACAGACAAGAAGCAACCACTGATAAATGTGAGCTTGGGCTGTTAACACAGTGTATCCTAGACAGAAGGGATACAGCCAATAGGCCCTGCTGAGGAGGGTGAAGATGCCAGATGGGAACATGCAGGGAAAGAGGTCCTTCAGGTATGTTGGCCAAAGCTCACAAAGTGCTTTCATGGTAAATGGGGATGGTACTGTGTGCCATTATAATTGCAGCAGGTAATATCCATTGTCTCCTGGTTAACCTACAACATTTTCCCTTATAAGCATGTCTCTGAGGATCACTGAGTGTTTGCATGGACAAATAGTATACTGTTTGAATTATACTGAATAGGCTTTCGTGGATACACTCTCATTCTCTTGATCACAGTCTATTTAAGTTCACTTTAAAATCATCTGGTAATTCCATGGAGAAGGATTTTCTCTGCTTGTTTCTGTTGGACTGTTCCCATACTCCAGCAGTCTTGCTGCTGTTGAACTTATCTCAGAAGAACAGCATCTAGTTTTGCACCCAGACTCTCCTAGAACTGGAACTGATCTCCAGGTGACATAGATCAGTTCCCCTGGAGAAAACAGCTGCTTTGCAGGGTGGAGTCCACTAAGCTCCCTCCCCTCCCCCAACCCTCTCTCTCTAGCCTCCAAATCTCTAGGTATTTCCCTGGAGCTGGAGCTGGCAACCCTAGCCTACTTCCAAGAGTTCTGGAAGGCACACACACCTATTTTATCCTCGTAAGAACCCTGTGAGTTAGCTTGGGTAGAGGGTGTATGCATTCTTGAATGGATGGAGTTTTATTTTATTTTTATATGATTTATTTTCAGTTATTGTCCACCTTTCTCACTGAGACACAAAGTAGATTACACGTGTCACAGAATTATCTGACCAGTCAATAAACTGATTACAATCCGCCCCCATATTTCTTCAGTCCTAGTCTGATGCTCTAATCTAAATGTCAGCTTGTCTTTGTAGGTGAGAACACTCATGGACCCCAGCCTCTCAATCCAAGCATGCCCTTCTCCCCTCTAGGTACAAAATAAGTATTGTGGTTAGGCCTGACAATAATGGAATGGGAAGGGTACAAGACCTGCTGTGTTAGTATTTCTGTGGATTTCAGTTGGATTATGTAAAGTGATGCAAAGGGAAAAGCTTCAGTTTAGGGATAGGCACAAACTGGGAAAATGCAGTTTTGGTTGTGGTTCATGATATGCCCAGTTCGTGAATCATGGACCATCACAAACTTTTTAGCTTTAAATGAACCATTTTGGTTAATGACATGAAGTTTGTTATGCAGTGGCACAGCCCCCCCCCTCCAGTGTGCTAGAGACACTAAACTTGCAGGAGATTTCCCATTGACTCTCCTCTACCTTCCTTTCAAGATTGGTGAGGATTGGATTTACGGGGTCTGAGTTATGGCGCCCCAAAGAAGGTGCCCCCATCCTCCATTGTTTCCAATGGAGGGTCCGGGAAGCAGTCACTCGCCTTGTCATTGGCTCGATGATTGTTGTGGATGGCCAACCCTTCTCCCTAGTGGAGGACGTAGCCTTTTGTAAACTGCAGTGTTGATGGTCAAGGCTCAGGTCTTCAGAGTGCAAGACAGAACCATTGTTTCTAATGGAGGGAGGGAAAGCAAAAAAAAGCAATGGCAATTGAAGCCCTGCAGAACAGAATCAAAGTTCCCAAGAATATCTGCAGTAGAAACTGAATGTGGGGGGCATTTTTGCAAGCCCAGCAGAATCAGTGCAGTGTGCCTTGCAGAACCAGTGCCACTGTGGTGCTGCAACCCAAGAGGACTAAGGTCAAGCCAGGAAAGTGCTTTTGGAGGAAATGTCAGGCACAGTTTCAAACGTATATAGAATGGACTCCTTGCAAGCTACACACACCAAACACACATGGAAGCTCACCCTGCTGCCTGCTCCTCTACCAGGCCACTGGAGCCCAGCTCTAGTAGGGCATCACCAAGGGTCTCGGACACTCATTCCCCTGATCTGTTCCTGGGGCTCTCCATAGAGGCAAAAGAGTAGTTAGCACTCCCCAGAAACCAGCAGTTTCTAACATTCTTTGGAGAGGAGGACTCTGACAGCAGTGATTCAGGAGGATCCCACAGTTTATAAACATTTCCACACCCTTTCCAGTGGCCTCTGTGTGGCAGAGTGCCAGGTGTGCTACACCCATGTCTGGAGGGGTGCAAACCCCCAACACTTCATCCTACACAGGCACCTGCAAAGGGTGCACTTAACTACATTGCTGCTGGAAGAAAGTGTGGCAGACAGCAGGAGGAAGAAGCCCACTCCCTCTCAGCAGGGAGAAGTGGATGGGGAGCAGGAGGCCCTCCAAGAAAGGCTCCCTGCACTCGGGCTGCTGTGGGGGGGACATCAAGGTGGGCCAATGCTACAAGAGCTCAAAAGGGCTACATGGAGGGTCTGGGAAGCAGTCACTCGCCTTGTCATCGGCTTGATGATTGTTGTGGATGGCCAACCCTTCTCCCTAGTGGAGGACATAGCCTTTTGTCAACTGCAGTGTTGATGGACAAGGCTCAGGTCTTCAGAGTGCAAGACAGAACCATGCACTTCATGGCAGACCTCTGTAGCAGCCAGCAGGACTGTTGGATCATGACCCAGGCCCCAAGAGGCCACTGGGCTACAAATGGATGCAGACCATGTAGCACAAAAAATCACTGCCATGTGATACAGAGTAGCCTGAGGGAGAGGGTGGGTGGCAGCAAAATCGTCTGTGGCTACATGGTCATAGACACCAGCATCAATATGCTAGCAGAGGGGAAGAGTGTGTACCTCAAGAGCATTGTCTGCCTGGTGCACACGCTTCAGCTAGTGGTGAAGGATGCTCTGGGGCTGAGGAATACAATCAAGGCCACCTGGGACTCTGCCTCCCTCAAGATGCGGTCCTTGCTTAAGACCTGCAGGCATCTGTTCTCCCACTTCTTGCGTACCATCAGGTTTGCCAGTCTGCTGTGCAAGAGGTGGGGAGAGGGATGAGAAACTGCATCTATGCCATGATTTCATGTTTGGTGGAGCAGAAGAGTGTTGCGCAGTATGTCATCTCCTCCATGACGATCCTGCATGGGGAAGAGATGCTCAGCATCAGCTCCAATGACTGGTTGACCCTCTCCCAATGGTGCACATCCTCAAGCCCTTCCAGAACACTACTGATGTGCTGTGTGCCCATACAGCTAGCCTGGGGCAAGTCATCCTCCTGATTCAAGGGGTGGACTGGGCACTGGCCTCTGCACTGGAGCCAGATGTTCTCCCATGGTCAGCACCTTGGCAGAGAGGTCACAAGTGGGCATCATCACCAGGTTGCATTCTCTTTGCAATAAAGGGAAGTACAAACTGGCCTGTATAGACTGTGACCAACAGATGTGAACAGAGAAAACAGTGGGTAGAAGAGGCTGGGGAAGAGGGGGAGGAGCTGTAGCCAGCACCTCTGCCTCAGAGAGCCCAACCAGGAAGAAACCTCACTACTGATTGCAAGCAGTGAACTGGGAGCTCAACAGTGGTGGGGATTCCAGATGTGCAATGGTGGAGGATTTGGCAGAGGTAATAGTGAGAGAGTACCTCGCCAAGTCCCCTGAGCTCGCCAACACCGATTCCCTGGAGTATTGGTCACGCAAGGTTGTCATCTGGCCTGACCTCTCTTGCGTAGGGATGAGCCCTGAGGCCATCTAACACCCAAACCCCAGCAGGAAAGTGGAGTTCACAGTCAGGAGGGTATAAAATATGGGTCCTCAGTCAGCCAAAGCACCCAATAGCTAAGCCCTTCTGCTTGGCATGAGCAGAGAGACAGGGTGGCTTAGAGCCATTCTTCCACCTAACTCCCATCCCCCACAGGGAAGTGGAGTTCACAGTCAGGAAGGTATAAAATATGGGTCTTAAGTCAGTCAAAGCACCTAGTAGCTAAGCCCAACCACTTGGCATGAGCAGAGAAAGATGGGGTGGCTCAGATCCCTGAGTCCACTTAACATCCAGACCCCAACAGGGGAGAGGAGTTCACAATCAAAATGTGGTTTCTCAGCCATGGCACCTTGTAGCTAAACACCACCACTCAGCATGAGCAGAGAGACAAGGTGGCTCAGAGCCCTGAGTCCACGTAATACCCCCAAACCCCAGCAGGGGAGAGAAGTTCACAATCAAAATGTGGGTCCTCAGCTAAGGCACCCAGTAGATAAGCCCCTCTGCTTGGCATGAGCAGAACAACAGGGTAGATCAGAGCCTTGAATCACCTAACACCCAAAACCCCAGCAGAAGAAAGGAGTTCACAATCAGGAGGGAATAAATGAATGTGCTCTGCTAGTCTGCTTTTAACAAGTTCCCTTCCTCTCAGTCTAACTGCCAACAGCCAGCAGAGGAGAGGGTGAGGAGCTGAGCTGATATATAGCTTTCTGATCCCGTAGAGCAGAATGGGAACTCTGTTATTGGCAGCCAGCACAGTGCCTGTTAAGCTTTGGAGGGCTCCTATTGGTGTTTCCAAGGCTGGAGAATTCTGCTTCCCATAGTTCTGGAGTTTTGTAAATAGTTTAATTGAGTGGAGACAGTCTGTCTGGAAATGTATCCATTGATGAACTGCCATGAACAGCACCAGAGTTCATGAAATGTTAGTGCTAGTCGCCCTTTCAAGAACATTGTTTCACGAACCATAAACCAGCCAAAATGCATGATGAACTGTGGTTTGTGAGCTGGTTTGTGACCATCCCTACTTCAGCTATTCTTAAGAGTTTACTCCTTTTTGACCGTGTACTTTCTAAGTGACTAGATAATTGGCAGGTGACTTTAAAAATCCTGCTAGGCCATCTAATAGTTGATCTCCAGAGAGTGGTAGTTATTTTTCTGATGTCAGCTACTATAAATAGGGCATTTATACCTGAGGCAATTAGTGCTTTTACAAATCAATTGCAAGAGGCAGTTATAAACTGATTTTAACGAGCGGAATACACTGCTACTGCAAAATATAAGCAGGGTTTATAACAGCCATATTTAATAGGAATGAAAGCGAAACAGAATGTACTTGTTGCTGAGCGGCTTTCATTGTGGGAGAAAACAAGTTACCCCCTCCCCTCCTAACCCTTAAAAGATTTATTTTCTAGAAAAACAAACTATAGGAAATAGATTTATTATTTGGTGTTATATGTGGTCTTTTAAAGAGTTACAGACGTCCATACATTAAGGTATAGTTGTTTATCTCTTTAGTGTTTAACCCCTATTACCCTATCCACAAATGTTTAGGGTGAGTAAATATATTTAAAATAATAATTAAACAACTGAACACATAATATACTAACATAAATCTGCTGTTAACAGAACATGCTCATATAAAGCTGTACTAATTTAGTTCCACACAAAACCACAATTTTTTAAAGTTGGTTATTTTTCACACTCACATTTACCCCCCCCCCCATGTGCTTTCTTCACTATTTTAAACTGAGCTAAATTTGAAAGTGGGGAACATTTTATAAAATGTTTTTCTTCTCTCATCTGCACAAAAGTGTCCTCTTGCAGAAGTATTTTAAGGAAGTTTCCTTGGTCATTTTGTTTTCACAGTAAGTTCTATAGAGAGAAGGCAATCCAAGTGGTTTGTTGCTGCTGGGATGCTTGTTGAAAGCTGGAACTCAAAACAGTAGGCTGTTTCCCACAACGGTGCTGTTACCTTGCTGAGCTATTCCAAAAGTGATAGGGATATCTTCTGTGAATGTTGTATCTTCCTTTGTTGCTTTTATTTGTTATCCTTGACTTACAAAGAGCCCTTCCCCCTCCCACAGGCATTGTTATCTCAGTACACAGGAAACCATTGCCCACCCACCCCTTGAATGAAGACACATACACAGTGCTGGGTTAAACTGGGTATTTATTTATGGTTAAGCTGATCTGCATTCAGTTATCGATTAAGCACGGGTTACATCATGCTAGCGAAGATGGCTTCCATAGGGCAATTCCACCACCCCCCGTCTCCGGAACCAGGTCAGGATCCATCCCTAGTCTGACCATAATCGCCCGCATGTTACATTCCTAGAGGAGATGTGAGAGCACACCCCAGCCTCAGGACTGCTAAGCCCTTAAGGCGTGACGTGCGCTCCCCCATCCCCGAAGAGGCCCCAAGGCCGAGCACCCCTAGACTGCTAAGCCAGTAGGTGGTCAGCCCAAGGGCCTCTCCTATCAGAGATATCTGGGGGAGGTGCTTGCCAACCTAACTAAACCCCAACCCTTAACCCGTGCTTTCCACATACCCAGAATGGGCCTAACCAGGTTACCAGGCCTATTTAATCCATGCCTTCCCCCGAACCACGTGAAGCAGGTGAAAAAAAGGCTCCCTCCCGGCCAATCAGAAGGAGCCCAAAAAATTCCTTCATAGCCCCGGAACCAGTGACTGGCGAAGCCCACATGGTCATACAAATAGGGTGGGTGGGTGGGGAGCTCTTCTTTGTCGCAAATGGCTGCTGCCTTGCGGCAGCCCTGTCTTTTGTACCGTGGCTCAGCCCTGTCGGTCAGCGCTCCCACGCTGGACCTTTCAGGGCTTCGCCACTCCCCCATTTGTCTTCCTTCAGGGATGTGGGGGGTGGGGTGGACAGAAGCCGGCGCTCGCTCAGGAGCAAGCACGGGTCTTTTTAAGATGGATTTTGGCAGGTAGCTTCCTCTTCTGAGTAAACTATGGAGGTTCCCAGGTGACATGCTTAGATTAGGCATGCTTTGTTCCCTGTGTGTTCTCCTGTCAAAAAGGTATATATCTGTAGAGCTTCTATGTCAGTCTTAGGAGTCTGGTAATTATCTCACTCCTAGTGGGTGCTATGCTGCCTTGTTTCTCCTCTGTCATGTTCTGTTGATGAAACAGGGCGTATTGCTATCACAGAGGTGTGCATTGATTGGCTTCTTCCATATCCAGCTAACATGGGAACATTGTTGGCATGTTATTCTGTGTTACTCTGGACTCCAGTGTTGTTGCCATGATCTCCGTCCTGTGAGGTTTGGTCCCCCCCCCCCCCCCAGTTTTTAAGGTGGGTCTTTTCCTACTGAGAGAGAGCACAGGATACTGACTAGCTATGCTGGCATTGCCTGATTTAGGACTGGGCTACCAGTGGCATTGAGAAACATATTTCCCACATAACATTTTTATGTAAGGAGGCAGTAGAAAATGTTCTTTGTTAGCATGAATATTTCAAACACATTTGAATGTGGAATAGATCAAGATGTGTTTGTGTGAGGGAGGGTTAAACTATAGATAGTTAACAGGTGAAGAAAACAACACCTGTTTTCTCGTTGCCTATCACTTTCTTGATGTGTGGCTCTCCTTTCATATCCATCAATATATTTAATCATTTTGCAAGTTTATGTCAACTGTGCAACTACCTTATTTCCTTGGAAGAATAATATCAGAAACCCTGGACTTAGCCTCATACTGTTATTTTTTTGGAGGGACTATGGTCATGAATACGGTTTTACCAAATATAAAAAGATTCTTTTTTGGTGTCTCTGGAAGGTATGGTTTTCTTTCTTTGTTAATGGATACATTTTAATTAGTTAAAAGTGGATATATCAAAGAAAGGAACGAAGTCAAGTGTGGCAGGAACATTAACTGTAGATATTGTTCAGAGAGATGGGAACACAAAATCCATATTGTTTTATTTATCCCCCTGTAGCTGCTGCATTTTGGCTGATAATCTACTCTTCAGAACAACCATGGATTGCCTTGTCAGCCTCTTGAGCCTACTTACACATTCATCAGTGGTGAAAAAGCTGCCAATTTCCTTTAAGTAAATGACTCTTCGCTCAAGGCAATCTGAAAGGTCAAGATATTTGACACAAACTAGAAGGGGGACAATACTGAAATGAAATAAAGAAGTTTTCAATATATTATCAGGCCAAAAAAAGGGCTGTGGCAAAATTCTGGATTGCTTATGACAATTCTAGATCTCATGAAAATTCTGGATCTCTCATGGAGAACTGCACTCAAAGAGTAGCTGTCCATGGCATTTCATCTGAATGGATGAAATGGGGTGCCACAGGGCTTGGTTCTGGGCCTGATACTTTTCGGTATTTTGTATAAATCATTAAATTTGCAGATGACACCAAATTGGGAGGAGCAACAAACACACCAGAAGATAGAGATAGAATTCAATGGGATCTGAACACTCTGGAAAAGTGGGCGGAAGTGTACCAGATGCAATTTAACAAGGATAAGTGCTGAGTTTTCCAAAATGTGGTAACAAAAATGTGGAACACACATACTGGATGAGGGATATACTTCTGAGAAGCAGTGTCTGTGAACAAGATCTTGGGATATGGGTGGACCATGTTAAATATGAGTAGCCAGTGTGATGCAGTGACAAAAAAGGCTAATGCGATCTTGGGGTGTTTCAACATAGGCATAACTTCCAAATCACAAGATGTCATAGTCATGCTGTACACTGCATTGGTCAGACTGCACCTGGAGTATTATGTGCAATTCTGGATGTGCAATTCTGGATGTGCAATACTGGATGCAATTCTGTCCACAAAAGGATGTGGACAGAATGGAGCGAGCACAGAGAAGAGTGACTCAAGTTAGGAAGACCATAAGCAGAAAAACTGTTAGATTTTTGTATGCACTCTTCAGTATGCCATCTTAATTAATCAATGAAACATTGCCAGCACTTTATAACTTTATTATTTTATTTGCAACTGAATTGTTTTAGATTATTTTATGTGGATTTTAACTGTTATTTATGTACCTATCAGTGTAAGCCGCCCTGAGCCTGCTTTGTGGAGAGGACGGGGTACAAAATACATACATATATACATACATACATACATACATACATACATACATACATAAATGGAGGGTGGCAGAATCCTGCCTTGGTGAACTAAAAATAAAGGGCTTATGGGCAGTTTTGTTGCTGGAATACAATACATAATATTGCTTCTTTTCTGGAAATATAGAAGATTCCCTGGTTGGAAGGAAATAATAGTGCCCCTGCTGTATAGAACTCAGATGTGTGTTCTGGGGAGCTGTAGAATAGTGAAGTACTAGCATAAATGTAAGAGTCCTCATAACTGGCAATCACAAAAGAAAGTTCAGCTTGTTTGTCGCACAACCATAGCCATATTCATGGAAACAAGCGCTATTTCAGATGGGGTTACCAGCTCCAGGTTGGGAGATACCTGGAGATTTTAGGGGTGGAGCCTGAGGAGGTTAGGGTTTAGGGAGGGGAGGTACTCCAATGGGGTATAACGCCATAGAGTCCACCTTCCAAAACAGCCAATTTCTCCAGGTGATCTGACCTCTGCCTCCTGGAGATCAGTTGTAATCCTAGGATTTCTCCAGCCATCACCTGAATGCTGGCAACCCTAATTTCAGATCTAGAAATAATAGATAGTTTTCTTTTTTTTTCTTTTTTTTAATAAATTTTTATTGATTTTTCCCTATAACTACAACTATAACGCTACAATCTAAGCTACATATACCTTATACAGAGAGTGCTTTATCATTTGCTTAATACTACCTTATTACATAATATAATTATGAAGCATTTAGAACCTTGGATAAATTTCAATTACTTTGTTACTGCTACTATAAAAAATATCAAAACTATTTGGCAGGCACGCCCATCTAGAGAAATACGGTTAATTAAACAATTTATAATACATAAGTGCAATGCTTAATAAAACAGTTTAATCACTATTTCTTCTTTCGTCCTCTTCTTGTCTTAACAGTCTCAACTACTTTTGGAGCTGCAGCTCCTTTTTCCGAGTCAGACACTTCTTCTTCACTCTTTGAGCTATCAAATCCATACATGCTTTCTTGCGAGGCCAGTGAACCATCTGAGTCTCTCCCAGTTTTCTGCTCTTTGCTTTTTTCCAGAAATTTTTTCGCTTGTTGAACAGAGTCAATCTTATACTTCTTATCTTTGATGCTGAAGCATAGTCCTTCTGGAGTATTCCAACGATAGATGATAGACTCAGACTGGAGCCAAGATGTCAATTTTCCATAGGCTTTCCTTCTTTTCCTTATTTCAAATGGGATATCCTTCATCACTTTTACTTCTTCTCCCAGGATCTTCAGAGCTGCTTTGTTTGTGGTCCTAAGCACCACGTCTCTTGTAGATTTTTTGGAGAACCTTATCATAATTTCACCAGGCAGGCTTTTCTTTTTAGTATAATCTGGATAGGTTCTGTAAACCATATCCATATCGCTTTTTATATCCGCTGCTTTCATGCCTGTCACTGGTTCAAGTGCTTCACTTAGCAAATTTTTAAGGTCTTCTCCTGTGTTTTCTGGCACATTCTGAAGTCTTAGGAAAAAATTCGATCTTTCCATTTGTAATTTCAAAAGCTGATCATGGTGGAAGGCCTTTTCCTTCTCTGCTTTTGTAGTCTTGCGTCTTGGTTTTTTACTGAAGTTTTTACTTCCAGAAGTTCTCGCTCAGCTTCTCTGTAGTTTTATTCGACTCTTTTAGTTCTAGCTGCATTTTGTCCATCTTAACGTTGAGAGCTGTCATTTGGTCCACTAGAGGTCGCAATAACGAGGAGAACACTGCGCTCATCTCCGTGGTATCAACCTTTGAACTCGGAGCTGTACTTCCTAGTTTGGGGGAAGGTTTCGGTTTCCCCGTCATTGTTGAGGCTACGCTCTTTGTTTATAGATAGATAAGATGAACGAAAGGAGCAAATTTTCAAACAGCACTTATGTCCTTCTAAAGTTTATATCTCCAAGTGAGCGATGCTGCCATCTAGCAAGGCGGATGGGCTTTTATTCCTGCAGTAACGCCACGTAAAGAGTCTCGTAAGTACGCTAGTCCCGGAGAGGGGGGGTGGGTTTCACTCCTCCCGCCATCTTCCCGCTATGTTCTGCTTTTCTTACTTCAGACTCACGTTTTCTCCATGCGTAACTGTCAGTTCCAGCCTCATTGCTTCGCACTCTCTGCTGCTTCACGGATTTACGCTTTCAGCCATACGGCTCCCACGGCGGGGGAACCTATGGGGGTGATGAGAAGGGATCTCGATCCCTCGGTCGCCACCATAGGGAGAGATCCCCTTCGTGCCACCCCAGGCAGAGCCCCCTCACTGGGGTCTCTGGGGGCTCGGCACCAGTCCAGAGCCCCTTCTTCCCGCCGGGTATGGATCGCGCTCCCCACAGTTGTGGAGGAGAGCATCCGCCATTATCGCAAGTCTTACCGGAAGTCTAGGAATAATAGATCGTTTTCAATGGAGGGCAGGTAAACAGTGAGATCCTGCAAGGATTGGTACTGGGGCTGGTGCTATAAATGATCTGTAACTGGGGGTGAACAGTGTAGCGGCCAGGTTTTCAAATGATACAAAATTTATTTCGAATGGTCAAAACCAAGAGCTTCAAGAGGATCCCCACAAATTGGTTGAGTGGGCAACAATGTGTCAAATGGATTTCAGTGTAGGTAAGTGTGAGGTGATGGCCCCAATTTGTGTCAAAGCAGTCTATTTGACCAAATATAATAATTAGCATACAATAAAATCATTTTTGCCAAGAGGAGATTCACCAATCATATAACATCTCATTAAAGTAAGTGGCATAATCCAAACAATCACACTTTACATTTTGAGGCCAAGTTTCAAATTCTAGATCTACTTTTAGGGCATTGGAGTAGGCTCCATGGCACTATCATTCCACACAATGTGTACAACAGAAATGTTCAGGAGGGCATCCTTGCAATGGAATTAGATTTGCAGTGGACAGAATGATCCGGAGGGATGGCTTCATATGGGAGTGAGTACTGCACTGGCTTTATTTTTGTACTCTCACCTCTTGCATTGTTTGTGCTCTGCCAGCTTGGGTAGTTTGCTGTTCACATTGTCATTAAATTTTGTATTCCTAGTCCCAGGGCTCCGTTGGGGGCGGAGCCCGCTGAAGCGGCGCTCCGGGAGAGAGGGGAGAGGGGGGCGGGGACTTAACAAAGCCCCGGCCGCCCGCTCACTCCTCCTGGCAGCGGCAGGCCGCTGCCAGCCCGGGAAGAACCCCCTTCCCTCCTCCCCCCCACTCACACTCCCAGAGCCGCGGCAAGCGCCGCCGGCCCCGGGACAAGCCTCCTCTTTCCCTCCCCCCCTCAAACTCTCGGGGCCGCGGCGAGCGCCGCCGGCCCCGGCTCCAACCTCCCTCCGCCCTCCAACTCAGGGGCCGCGGCGAATGCCGCCGGCCCCGGCTCCAGCCTCCCCCCCGCCCTCCCCGCCCTCCAACTCAGGGGCCGCGGCGAACGCCGCCGGCCCCGGCTCCAGCCTCCTCCCGCCCTCCCCGCCCTCCAACTCAGGATCCAGCCTCCCTCCGCCCTCCCCACCCTCCAACTCAGGGGCCGCGGCGAACACCGCCGGCCCCGGCTCCAGCCTCCCCCCGCCCTCCAACTCAGGATCCAGCCTCCCTCCGCCCTCCCCGCCCTCCAACTCAGGGGCCGCGGCGAACGCCGCCGGCCCCGGCTCCAGCCTCCCCCCGCCCTCCCCGCCCTCCAACTCAGGATCCAGCCTCCCTCCGCCCTCCCCGCCCTCCAACTCAGGGGCCGCGGCGAACGCCGCCGGCCCCGGCTCCAGCCTCCCCCCGCCCTCCCCGCCCTCCAACTCAGGATCCAGCCTCCCTCCGCCCTCCCCGCCCTCCAACTCAGGGGCCGCGGCGAATGCCGCCGGCCCCGGCTCCAGCCTCCCCCCACCCTCCAACTCAGGATCCAGCCTCCCTCCGCCCTCCCCGCCCTCCAACTCAGGGGCCGCGGCGAACGCCGCCGGCCCCGGCTCCAGCCTCCCCCCGCCCTCCCCGCCCTCCAACTCAGGATCCAACCTCCCTCCGCCCTCCCCGCCCTCCAACTCAGGGGCCGCGGCGAACGCCGCCGGCCCCGGCTCCACCCTCCCCCCACCCTCCCCGCCCTCCAACTCAGGATCCAGCCTCCCTCCGCCCTCCCCGCCCTCCAACTCAGGGGCCGCGGCGAATGCCGCCGGCCCCGGCTCCAGCCTCCCCCCGCCCTCCCCGCCCTCCAACTCAGGATCCAGCCTCCCTCCGCCCTCCCCGCCCTCCAACTCATGGGGCCGCGGCGAACGCCGCCGGCCCCGGCTCCAGCCTCCCCCCGCCCTCCCCGCCCTCCCCCTCAGGCACCAGCCGCCCTCCGCCCTCCCCCCACCCTCAAACTCCCGGGGCCACGGCAAATGCCGCCGGCCCCGGCACCAGCCTCCCTCTGCCCTCCTCGCCCTCCTCCCGCCCTCAAACTCCTGGGGCCGTGGCAAGCGCCGCCGGCCCCGGCACCAGCCGCCCTCCTCCCGCCCTCAAACTCCCGGGGCCGCGGCGAGCGCCGCCAGCCCCGGGACCAGCCCCCTCCCCCCCCCGCTCACTGCTCCCTGGGCCGCGGCAAGCGCCGCCGCCCCGGAGAAGCCTCCTCCTTCCCTCCCTCCCCCACTCACTGCTCCCGGGCCCCAGGGGGGCACAAGGGAGGGAGAAGCCGGGCCCCAGAGGCGTGAAGCCCCTGGGGCCCAAGCAAGAGGGGGGAGGAAGGGAAACGCTGGCCCCAGTGGGGGGGAGAAGCGCCTCCCTTCCTTCCTTCCTTCCTTCCTTCCTTCCTTCCTTCCCTCTCTCTCTCTCTCTCTCTCTCTCCCCACCTACCTACCTACCTTCCTGTTCCTTCCTTCCCCCCTTCCTTCCTCTCTCCCTTCCTTTCTTCTCTCTCTCTCTCTCCCCCACCTACCTACCTTCCTGTTCCTTCCTTTCCCCCTTCCTTCCTCCCTTTCTTCCTTCTCTCTCTATCTCCCCCACCTACCTACCTACCTTCCTGTCCCTTCCTTCCTTCCCTCTCTCTCCCCCCCACCTACCTACCTACCTACCTTATTGTTCCTTTCTTTCTTCCTTCCCCCCTTCCTCCCTCCTTCCTTCCTTTCTTCTCTCTCTCTCCCCCACCTACCTACTTACCTTCCTTCCTGTTCCTTTCCTTCCTTCCCCCTCCCTTCCTCCCTCCCTCCCTTCCTTCTTGCCTTCTGACACACTGCCGATGACGTCAGGGATGTGTGGCCTTTTGACACTTCCGGTGACGTCAGGGGGTGTGGCATATGCAAATAAGTTATGCTAATGAGCTCCTGCACCTCTTTTTTTACGAAAGGACCCCTGCCTAGTCCTATTGTATCGTCCACTGGATAGCTTATACTGCCTGATCACATTGTTGCTTGTATTATCATTCAATTTTGTATGTCTAGTCTGACTGCATTGTTCATTTTATGTTCTGAACAGCATGATCCGCCTTGAGTCTCAGTAAGAAAGGTGAGGTATAAATGAGCTAAATAAATAGTTTATTTATATTTATTTATTTTGGGATTTTTATCGCACCCTACCCCGCAAGCAGGCTCAGGGCAGCTCACAGCATGGCATCCATGGCATACAATAGAACATACATTACATTAATTAAAACAATTGATTAAAACATTATTACTAATAATTAGAATTTAAGTTACTGATTTAAATAACCTACTAGCTGCTCAGCGAATAATTTCTTATTTTTAGTGCAAGCTGGGCTCATGCCAGAGAAGGCAGTGGTAGGCTCTAATTAGGATAAGTCAGTCCCTCCTGGTGCCCATGATATAAAAGTGCCAGGGATCACTTGAAACAGGGGAGGCCTATGTTCTTTGACATCCACCACCTTACCCAAAGGCCTGGTGGAACAGCTCTGTTTCACAGGCCCCACAGAATTGCAATAAGTTCCGCAGGGCCCTATTCTCAATTGGGAGCATGTTTCACCAGGCAGGGGCCAGGGCTGAAAAAGTCCTAGCCCTGGTCAAGGCAAGGCAGATGTCTTTTGGGCCAGGGACTGTTAAACGGTGTTGGTCTGAAGAGTGCAAGGTTCTTTGGGGCACATACGGGAAGTGATGGCCCCGCAGGTATGCTGGTCCTTGGCTACATAGGGCCTTGAAGGTCAATACCAGAACCTTAAATCTGACTCGGTACTCAACTGGCAACCAATGCCACTGGTGCAGCACTGGCTAAATGCACATCCACACAGGTGTCCCAGTCAGCAGGCATGCCACTGCATTTTGTACCAGCTGAAGCTTCTGGCTAAGGTTTAAGGCTAAGCCCATGTAGAGCAAGTTGCAGTAATCAAGCCTGGAAGTGACCATTGCATGGATCACTGTCGCCAAGTCATGGGAGGAGAGGGAAGGGACCAGCTGCCTAATCAGCCAAAGTTGGTAGAAGGCTGATCTGGTAACATTAGTAAAGTAGGCATCCAGTGTCCATGGAAAGGTAGGCATCCAGCGTCCATGGAAAGGTAGGCATCCAGTATCATTCCCAAACTCCTCACCGTTGGTGCTGGTATCAGTGATGCCCTGTCAAAGTCTGGGAGTCTGATTCTAGTTCTCTCTAGGAGGAAGCTAGACATGGACCAAATATTGTATGGATTTTGAAACAGCTGTACATAAGAATTCGTAATCTCATTTAATGCGGAACCAAACAGAAATAAACATGTTGAAACAACTTACCCCTCCTTTCATATAACTGTGTCCATCACATCTTCCCAACAGAACTTCAGAGTTGGTTGTAGAGAATTGCTTTACTTTTCTATGTGACATATTGGGCTGACCAGTATCAAAATGTCTGAGCTGGACTGAATATCAGGCAAGTGCATGCTCTTTCAGGGCTGTCTACTAAATATCAGGGCCTTACTAAATATCTACTGTATGTCACCATTCATTGTATGGTAGGAAACAGTGGAATTATCCAGATAACTAGATCAAATCCTTCCATCAGCCATGATAGTGAATCCCCCAATATTACGCTTTATGGAAACTTTCTGGAAATAATACAGGAACATATAAAGCATTGCCGGTTTAAGCATATTAAATTGGAATATTAGACTTTGTGGTCTTACATCTTCTAGTTCAGACATCTGTTTTAAACAATACAATAGTCCAGCAGGTTCTTCAGAGCTTCTATGTATATTTCCTTTTCCCTAGATGACATTAAATCAGAATCTGCATCTCCTAGAATGTTAAATGGTACTCAGAACTTGAGAAATATCCAGTAGTTTATTTCCTCTGATAGTTATAATCTCATTTTTCTCCTCATATGCCAATTATTATCTTCAGTGAGTGTGGGTCTCTTTTTCTCTGTTACTTGTGCTCAGATTTTCAGCTTTCCCTTTTAACACTTCTCTCATTCTACTTTCTTTTTATTTCTGATTCTGTTTTGGTCATGCTTGGTAAATTAAGGGATATTTTGCCATATTTGATGTTGTCAGGTACTGGGCAATTTTTCTCATTGCTTCTTTATACCTTAAGTGTTTGCATTGTACACATTACCATTGGATCAACTAGCAATAGAGATTCTCTGCCAAGTATAGATAGGTATGGGAGAAAACCAGTCCTCAGTGTCATTATATGCAAAGTGCATTTCCCATCTGTTTGAATGGGGGCATTTGAACTTCAAGCAAGAGGAGACCCAGGGAGAGTCAGATTGTGATTTTACTTTAAATGGAGGTCAGGGTGTTATTCTTTGGCACTTCTTTAAGGGATTTACGTTGACTGGCATTCATATTCCAATCACAGGCCAGTCATCTTTGCAGGTGCTGCTGGAGGCATAGAGCTAATTCTTACTCCTCATTTGGGAAACTCATTGCCAAGAGGTGGGAAGAAGGGCAGATTGTGTTTCTGCAGCTGAACTTAAGAACAACTTCTTAGGCATCTGGGCTGTTTGTTACTCCTTCACCATAAATATATGCTTAAAATTGAGAATTTTGGCATAACGATAAAAATGTTCTAAGTCAGATCAAAACAATCAAGCAAGGGGCACCAGCTTTCCACTATGCCATCCACTCAAATGTCAGATATTTACTTCTGACTTGCTTAATAAAGATGAGTCCTTTGGTTTCATTTGAAGTGAGCTAGGCTTTGGTCTGATTAAAACTGCATATTCATCTTTGCACAGACACGAGACAGGACGAGTCCAGCGCCAAGAAGAGGCCCCATCCTTGCAGGAGAGAAGAGAACAAACATTTTCACAGTCTAATCAATCTTGTGGAGCAGATGGATACAGTAATTAGTGCAAAAACAATTTTGCCAAGAGTATTAACATTTCTCCCGTTTATCAGAAAGGGGGTGTTGCCATTGGTCAATAATTTTCCGATTATTGCAAAAACATTTATACTTGTTGACTAGTTCATGGAAACGGAGAACATGCTGTTTCTGGCCCAGACACTGTTTTGTGGCAGAGGGGCTAATGGTTGCAGCCCAAGAATTTTTAGAAATGCCTGTTTTTTCTCAAGCTCCAAGTATGCAAAGCCATAAAAATATGGACAGTATTTGCAGAGCATGTGTTTATTCCATTGTGCTAATCATCATGATATTTGGGTGCCTGTGATGACAAAAAAATGAAACAAACAAGTGCTGCCAATTCTTGGCAGAACCCAAACCCACCCTTCTTTCCCCCACTGATGATTTAAATACCATGGCAAAAGCCTCATGTTTTTAAAGGGCCATAGCAGAATGCTAACCCGCCTAAATTAAAACACTGGTTTTTAATACATGGTGGATAAAAATAGATTCTGTTTGGAAGCTGCTTTTCCAACTGAATAATGAGCTGGCAAAACTTCACCAGACACGGGTGTAATTTTTTTGAAATTAAAAAAAGATATTTGAGAAAGCATATATAGATCATTGTCCATATAATTGCCCAGAAATATTGTTAGGTATTCTTCTCTTCTCCCCACTCTTCTTTATTTCCCTGTGTTGTTTTGCTACAGCCTTATTTTCCAAAGTTCCATTCTTTTTTATCAGTATTTGTTGTTCTAGTTATAGCAAAGAAACCCCAGTTAAGTGTTATTCATATATAAAGGACACCAACTTGGTATGACATTATGTGTAGTTGTTAAGTGCCATCTAGTCACTTCCAGCTTATGGCGACCCTACAAGATGGTCTGTCATTAATAGCCTTGCTCAGGTCTAACAAACTAAGGACTATGACTTCCTTTACTGAGTCGATCCATCTCATGTTGGGTCTTCCTTTCTTTCTACTGCCTTCAACTTTTCCTAGGTTTGCCAGGTTCTACCTGGCTGCCGGCGGGGGGACTCCTTCTTGTATGTGTAGTCCTTCTTGTATGTGTGCAAAGTGTGTACACTGCAATGACATCACCTGGAAGTGATATCATCGTGTTTCCGACATCAGGGGTGATGCTCTAGGTTTTGGGCAAAACTATGGGGTTTTTTGGGCCTCAAAAACATAAGAGTTTTGCCCAAAACCTAGAGTATCACCCCTGACATTGGAAACAAGATGACATCACTTCCAGGTGATGTCATTGCTCCGGTTGCTGGCACCAGGAGAGGGGTTCTCATCGGTGGGGCTTCCCCTGCTAGCCAGTTGGGTCATGGTGGATTGGGGCCCTTGAAGTTGGGGGATCCCCTGGCCCCAGTGGGGGAATGGCAACCCTAACTTTTTCGAGCTTTATTGTCTTTTCCAATGAGCCTTGTCCTCTCACGCTGTGATACGATAGCATCAGTTTGGTCACTTTAGCTTTGAGGGACAGTTCAGGCTTAATTTGATCTAGAACCCACTTATTGTCTTTTTGGCAATCCATGGTCTCTGTAAAACTCTTCTCCAACACCAAATTTCAAATTAATACAAGTGGACAGTCTAAAATCTTAATTGTGCACGTGTGGGGCCAGTGTTGGTTTCTTGACTTTCTGTACAGCTATAGCCCCAAGCTTCAATTATTCTTGTACATTGCCTTCTGCAAATGCTTGTGAATTCTTTGCATCTTTAAAGAGGACAAAAAACTTTTGAATAATCCATTTTTGTTTTCCTTTTGGGCTGACTTGGGAAATTCATTTTTGACCAGAGTCCAGACTAACAGAAATTCATGTGTGGTCCAAAATTAATCCAAATGAAGAAACCAAGAAATTGTGGACCCTCTAGGTACTATTATGGCAGATAAATGAAAATTCTTTCATGCCAGGCCCTGGGTTCTACTGCAGCCCTTCATACCATGGATGGAAATTTCCTTTGGTCTGCCACTTCATGTAACCTACTGGAGCTTCATTTGCAGCATAATCTTGTAGGTTTCTCTGAGATTCACACACTACCATAAGTACAGAGTTGTGTCCTGAGACCTGTGGGAATTCAGCTAGGAGCTTAGGAAACACCTGATAAATTCACCTGATGAATTAATGCCTTTGTGTTATATTTATTATATATGTGTGCGTATATGTAACAGAACAGTCTGCTCCCCCCACCCCTGATATCTGTGTAGTTTTGTTCGGTCCTATTGCATGGAGCTCTTCTTTCAGTTACCAGTTTTGTATGTTAGCTGTAGTTGTTGATTGTAGGAGGTCTTCCTTGCAAATAAACAGTTGATGTTTTGAGCCAGATTGTCTCTGCTGAATGGACCTGAGAATGGGTGCCTGAGTGAGTACTGTAACCTGGGAACCCACAGCCAAAGGGGGACGTTACAGCCTTGACTCATAATTATTATGGTTTGGCTAGAGAGGGTCTTCACTGCCCATTGGAATCAAGTGGCAGCTGCATGAATGGGGAGATGATGACGATAATGATTGATAGAGTGAGGTGCTCTAGCCCCCCAAAAATGTAGAGAGTCTCTGCAGCCCATTGGCAGGTGGACAGGGCATGAGAGAATGCATGCGCCCTCCCGATTTGAGCCACCACTCTAAAGCAGCTGCAGGAGTTCTACAGTAGCAGCACCAGTGGGAAAAGTGTGCATGCTTCTTCTGTGTTGCTCCAAATTGCACTGCAGAGCGTGCAGCCTGCATTGGGCCCAGTCTGTGAGGCCCCTTTTTAATTTGTGTGCTTTTCCCCAAGCAGTTATTTGGGCGGTGAACCAGCTGTGCATCACTTATTCCCAAAGCTGCTGTTTTGAAGTGGGAAAATGGGCACTGAGATTTGTAAAGTTCAGCTCTAATGAAAGAGTCAACTGTGCTGAAATATATCTGTTACTCAGATAAGGAGTTTAAGAGCCTTCTAAGACATGCATGGGCTGAAAATTGTTTGGAACTGGATGTCACTGGATTATCAGCTAATTGTAGCAACAGCAGATGAGTTAGAACAAAGGGAGTTTTGTCAGAAAAGTGCCTTGCAACTTTGGTTTGTCAGGTAGGATATAAATATTTTAAATACATAACTTTCACTGTGGAACATGTGGAGGATACATGTTTTGCCAAAACCAGTATTTTGATGAACTTTGTGTCTCTGTGGCCCTACATGCAAAATAGAGGAAGAGAACACCCACTACCCAATCATGCATTTGTATTCCTTTATCACCTAGATTATGATATTCTGTTTTGAGTATTGATCCAAACATGCCTTATCTAATTGACTTTGTCTGTAGAGCTAGCAAGATAACAAAGTTAATGGAAGTACCAGTTTAACTTCGGCCAAAAAAGTCATATGTCATCTGCCTACTCCATACTGAAGAGGTTAAGGGCTAGATCAAAACACGTCAGCATTGCCTCATCTACACAACGCACTAGGATATATTAGCATGCATTAACTAAGATATTTCACCACCACTTTTAAATCTTTCTCTTGAAAATCTCCAGGTGTTCAACCCTTGGGGCAGAGAGCAGGAGTATTCAAACAAGGCACAGCTGACAAAATTGCAAACAGGAGGAAAAGCAAGTTTTGTAGCAATCAGACTATAAGGTGCTTTATGAATATAGTTGGTATATGTTATTTGAAGGGTTTTGCAAATAACTTAACACCCTATAATGAGAAAAAGGTCATATTTCATAGAGATGTTACCTGCAGGGCTTCATTTCACAACTGTATCTCCCTTGCTTTACTGTAATAATAACAGATCCACTACAGTACTGCAGCTGTGCTAAGTTTGGCAAGAGACCAAAGGCACTGGGTCGAGTAGGCTTCGTACACCAAGCCCAAAGCCGTCCAAGATCTAGACCAGTCAAAGGCAAAAATGAGAGCACCTGCAGGATGCCCCAATTGATGTGTGTCACCAGACTACAACTTTGGCAATCTCAAGGGTGACTGGTGTTTGAGCTGCCAAATCTCTCCAAATGCAGACTGTAATCCTCTTGCAATACAAGCCAATAAGATGACTTGGAAAAGTGTGGGCAGTGTGGATTTTTAGCCATCAGTAAAACCAGAGTGGGGGAAAAAAATCATAGTAGGATATACTTAATGAGAAAATGGAAAGGAAAGAGATTTCTTAGAAATATATCATTTTGTCAATTTTTGTCATTGCTTTTAAAAGAAAAAAAAAAGTACATACTTAAAGCAGTTTTCAGAATAGGATGTGAAAAATACATTTGTTTATGCAATGAGCAGTAAGATCTCCAGCCCTGTGATAACTTGCGCTAAATTAAGGACAAGTACCATGTGTATTCAAATAATAGACTGTTGGTGTTCCAGAGGACATATGGGATGCATTTTTTTAAAAAAGAGACAGTGCAGGCAGGCAGGCAGGCAAGGAAAGGGCAGGTTATGATAAAATCATGATCTTTCTTTAAGTGTGTGTACACTAGCTCCCAAGCTCTAAGAACTATCCTAGAACTAATTTCAATGGAGACATCAGAACCACACACATTCCTTTGAATTATATGAGGGTCTTACCTCTGATGAAGAACATGTATGGTTTGCATCAGCAGTTGTCAAGCAGTTCTTTTCTGCAGATTATAAAGACACTAAATCAGGGGTGTCGAACTCATTTGTTACAAGGGCCGGATCTGACATAAATGGGATTTTGTGGGGCCAGGCCGTGCGTGTCATAAAATGTAATGCCAGGTAGCAGAGATACAAACTTTATAAAAGATACAAACAAAAGATTCTTTAATTAAGAATTTTTCTTACTTAAAATAAAAATATGCTTAAAACTCTTGCGATGTTTTATTTAACAGTCCTTGATACCGGACACCTCCCAACGCCCCCCCCCCCCCCAGGATGCCTGCCTAAAATGGAAACGCGGGGGAATAATGGGGTTTGGCAATGCAATTTTTAAAATAAAACATCAAGAAAAAGCACAAGGGTTCCAGCAGAAACTAAAATATAATCTAAAAATATAAAATGCCCTGAGCCTAAGGAACATAAAATGGCTGGGCATCGCAAGCTTCTCTCTCTCCCCCCTCAAGTCTACTAAGTGGCAGTGGCTTTCCAGTATACTGTCCCCCTTTGGCTGTGGGTTCCCTGGTTACAGTACTCACTCAGGCACCCGTTCTTAGGTCCATTCAGCAGAGACAACCTGGATCAAATATCAACCCTGTATTTGCAACGAGATAACTCCAGCAAGGAACAGCTTCAACTATACAAATACTGGAAAGTTAAACTTCTTGAGCTCCACTCCATTGAAATACATTGCAGCACAGACAGAGTTGCAAAGAAAGTGCAGAATGGATTTCCCATTAAGGTCTTTGGGCCCAGATAGACTATTCTGGGACTGGGATAACAGCAACCAGTGAAATGATAGTCCCTGGGAGTCGCAGAAGCATTCTGGGATTGGAATGAGGGCCTCCAGACTGGAATTCCATTCCCAGAATTCTTCTGCTACTCCCTGGGGCCGTCATTCCAGTCCCAGAACACAGATTCTATTGTTGGGAACAATCCCAGAGTAGTCTATCTGGGAGCAGAGACCATAATGGAAAAATCCATTCTGTTTTTTCTTTGTAACTTTGCAAGCCCCAAATAGCTTCCTGCCAAAGCAGGCAAAGACAAGCCGAGGGAGCTGGGAACTTTGGCAGCCCCAAAGCTTCAAAGGGTGAGGACAGGAGGGGGGAAGAAAAGAGCCAGGGGCTTGATTAAAGCTATGGGTGGGCCGGTTCCAGCCTGCAGGCCTTAAGTTTGACCCTGCACTAAATAGTGATTCAGAATTAAAATCAAAGGGTTGAAGTCCAGAAGAGTGAAGCGATTATGGATTGAAAACTGTTTATTTGTTTTAGCAAGGGCATAAGGATATTTTTACATTTAAAGAGCATACTGGAGAAACGTAGATGAAATACTGAGGTTGCTGCTGAAGGATTGCCTCCTCTTGTCCACTCTGCCATATCAGTGTGACCCATTCTATTGGTTGGAACCAACCAGCTTTTCCACTGGTGAAAAGGGAAAGACTATACAGGGGATCAGAAAGACTATACAGGGGATCATGGTACCAGCATGGACAAAATCCATGTGGGGCAGGGTATTTAACAGGGACTGAGTGAGGGAAAGAAAGATTGAGTGAATGAAAAAGCTAGCTTGATCCAACTCCATATCTGGCAACAGGATGAGAATTTAGCTATAAATATATTCCTTTAAAAAAAGCCCCAGATTTTAAATTATTTTTCAATGTTTCCACTAACATTTTTACAACTTGCATAAAAGTTTGAGGCATATTGTTTTAGATTGGGAGAGGGGACAGGAGAGAGAGGACTTGATGCTGGTGGATAGAAAGTGGAAAAACTAGTCCGTTATGATACTTCATTAGTAGGAATGCCCTGTGTAACACCAGGTTTACAAAACAAACCAACATGTTAACATCCTTCTCAGTTTTCCAGAGAAAATTTCTACATTTGCATGCCAGTCCCTGAGTAATGTACCAGTTTGAATCCTCAGAGGGTTAATAAGAGCTTCTGCAACAATCTTTATTCTTCTCTTTTCTCCTCGTGGAGAAATGAAGAAGCCACCTTAAACTCCATATGGAAGAAAGGTGGCTAATAAACGTTTTAAATTAATACATATTTTATTTTCAGGTTTGAACCCAACAAATCCCACATTTAGTTTTAAAAAAATCTTTCCTAGCAGAAGACAGGCAGTAGGAGAGAAGTCAGTTGGTTCCAACCGTTGCTCAAGCACTAACCATCAAAGCTTTGGATATGTTAATGGACATCCTGGCCAGAGACCATGAAATGGTCAGCTCACACCTTTGCTAGACTGTGACACATAGACGGGATGAAGAAACATGGGGGTGCAAGGGTGGAATGGGTGCTGCGTGGATGTTTCTCAATCAGCAGTCTCCCATGTTATATAGACTACCACTTTTGAAACGAATGGGTTTTTAGTTTCTGATACGGCATACGGGTCTTCTGTTTTAAAAAAAGTCCCACTGCACATCCCCAAGCTCTTGGGTGGGCATAAAGTAGTTTTTTTGGATCCTAGTCACAGCGTTTAGCTCATGAAATGATTCCAATAGGACCATTCGGAAGTCACTTACTGGGCCAAAAATGAAGACACATTGTTGCCTTGTATCAAGATCAGTAAGATTACCTTCAAAGAAATCCTATCATTCACAACTGGAACTGTAATGACAGTATGCTATGTGAATTATTTAGAACAAGATCAAATTGAGTTACAACCACAGTACTCTTGTCTTTCATTGCCTTTAAGGCTCAGTGTGTGTCTTTTATTTGTCCACCTAGGGGACTGCCAAAATTTTGAACAAAGAAGACGTGCTGATGGTGTCACCTGGTTGGTGGAAAAATTAGGCTTGTGAAAGTATGGATGTTGTAATAATGAACCACATATACGAAAAAATGAAGTGTGACCCAGCAGCACCTCAAAAGAATACCTTTTTTTAATTCTGAAGACATCAGTTTTCACAGGTTTCTGAGGATCTCACCAGATGTACAGACTCACTAAATATAGAGGGCACTGGTCTACTTCACAGTCCTGATGCATTAATTTCTCAGCACTGAAGTCTTAGCCAAATTTAAATGTGACCCAGTGCAGTTTTCCATGTGCAGCATGTTGAACAAGGACCAAGGGTGTGAGCCATTGCATGGTGACATTCTTTTTGCCTGCTAGGTAGGATCACAGTTCAAATGGGTCTAATGTGTCCCTAGCTCTATTCTATAGTTGTATTATTCAACAGAAAGCAAGAGTGGAAGCTGTGCTGTGCCATAAATATATGCCTTGCTCCGGGGAAACCTAATTACTCATTAGTGGTCACAGGCTGGAAGCCTGCACTGGATTCTGGGAGATAACTGATTAGGAAATCTTCACCTCAAGATTTCTCTATGCTCCCAGGGCCTTGAGTAGGCCATTCTCTCCATCTCCCTCCTCTTTTTCCTTTAGCAAACTCTTAGCAGACTCTCAACAGTCTGTGCTGCTAGTGCATGCTCATCAGGCCTGAGGTTAGCAGGTCTTCTTTCTCAGAATCTGGCTTTTGAGATATAATGCTGAAGCTGAAATACAGTTCAGCAAAGGAATTTGTGTTTTGCAGAAGTTCATTCAGCAACTTATCCCAAGGGGAACCCGTTTATCCATATAATACTCAACAGGACATGTTGGCAGTTCTTTTTAACCAAGTTCCTGATTGTAGGTTTCCACCTTTCTGTGGAGCTCTACCTTACTCCCTTTATTGCTGTGCAAAACAAGCCTTCTATTTTCTTCTTACTCCTCTTACTTCTTGGTCTTTTGAAGGAATTTACTGGGCCTATCTTTGCAAGCTAAATTAATTTGATTTGTGGCCTCCTACATCAGAGGTCACCTCCTTTCCAAATGACAGCTCAGTCACATGCACAGCAAACACTGTGCTGCAGCACAAATATAGGCTGTACAACTGCAAGGAATAGCTACGGTTTCCACCAGAAATTATTTATCTTCTAGTACCTGTGATGCAAAGTTGGTATCCTAGAATACAACTCACAACAAAAATGCCAGCAAGCAAAGGAGACATTGGTAAGAGGGACTGCTGCCTCTTCAAATAAACCAAAAGTATGAATTTGCAAATATAAATCCTGTACTACACTGCTGAATGACACAAATGCTTTCTCCCCCCCCCCCCGAAGAAAATCCCAAGAGTGGGACCACAATGTACACAAGATGATACTGCCTAACAAAACCTAATTTCAATATGTTGTTTTGTAACACATTGTGAAAATTTGTGATAAAAATTAATCTAAAAATTGTTCTTAAAATACAGTAAAGCATAATGGTTAGAGCAATTCCTCAACAGGATAATTTAAATGGAATTCACAGGGGTCCCTAATTTGGTTTTGTTTTGAGGAAGCAGACTATATTACCATTCTTTAGCATTTCTTTTGCATCCCCCACTTCAGCTCTTACAAGCCTAGACATGAAGTCCATATGAAACCCAAACCCTGTAATTATTATTGCTTTATCAACATCCTTATTAATGTTCATTAAAAATAATCTTGCTTAGTAAGGGGATTTTACGTCTTTCCTATTTACTTTGTGACTATTAATGGTTTTTTAAAATGTGTATACATTAGTATAGGGAACAGTGTTATCATAAATTCAAATACTGTAAAACAAAACCAGCTGCATCCATTATAAGTGCATTACTGCCAGGAACTGTAAATATGTTTTTGCCTGATAGCCTTTTGACTCAATAATATCCTGCTATCTCTGTTGGGCAGGCAACTTTTAAAACCAAGACGAGACAGGTTATGATTTTCACAGTAAAACCGGGTTTCCTTCAGAAGTATCTATTTGTTGGATTTCAAGTTGGAGGTCTTTTAAAAAGAAAAAATGTGTGTGATGCTAAGGATACTGACAGAAGAATCCTTCTTCACAGCAATGAGTGAAATGTACAACATACACTTAAAGTGGCTATCCCTCCAAAAAGAGACAGAAAAGCAGACAAACCCTGCCATATCATACCATACAAACAATTTTAATCGTGTAGTTACAGTCAATAACCACTCCTAGTCAGAACATTTCTGCATAAAGAAAATTGTGATACATTTATAAAAACAGCCAGCTGTAACAAAATAACTGGTGTTTTCATAGCAATAAACTCATAAAAAAGAAATACACCTTTATACAGAAAATTTATACAGCTGTAGCTTTAAAATTGATTGTAAACCAAAGGAAGACACATTGCAAACATCAATTATTTTCACATTAATTGCATAAGTTTCTAAGGTGATCTATTAGTTTTATTTACCTAAGCTTATTTGCATGATAGTAAAAATTGCATACAACAATAAGAGTGAAGCTTATAGTATGAATTGCTTGGATAACATAGAGCACTTTTTATAGGCAACTGTGTAAAGCACATTTTCTCTATTTAAAACTTTTAAGACACTTTGTTTTACTGCCCATCAAAATACATTTATAAATAGAAAAAAAAATCTGTATGGTAACAATAGAAGCAATATTACATTTAACGGAAACTTCTAAAATTAATTACAACATGATGCTGTAGGATCTACAAATAAATAATGGGATAAACCGTGTTTCACATTTTGTTTTCAAAAAATCATGTAACAACGAGAATGAGAATGAAAAAGATACAGTGACCTCTTCTTTCTGAAAAGAAAACAAATCTGAGTTACGGCAGTGCCATATAATACAAGGCATTTGTTGGCATATGTTAACTTTAAACTGCATCCCACAGTCTATAGTTCTTTTGTAACATACAATAGAGCAAGAGTAACAAACTCTTCTTTTTCTTTTATTTAAATAAATGTGAGCTTTCAAAGATCAAGTTTGGAGTGTTACAGTAAAAACTGGGAAAAGAAACCCAAAACAAAACAATAGATCTCAAAAGTAATGCTTGTCTGAAAGCTCTAGAATTAAAAAACAAAAAAAACAAAAACAAACCACTGATATCATGCTTTTTGGATACATCTCAGTGTACCCAGTGAACACAAATTTTAACATGAAACAATCCTCAATGCTTCATCTGTATTTCTGAAGCAGTCTGTAAAATATCTAGTGCAGTCTGCATTATCCTTTAATTTTCTCAACTTTTGTGCAAGTTTTGGAAGATTCATTGGCTAAACAATGAATAAAGAGGTTGCTGACAGAACACAGGATGGAATTTTCATTTCATTAGTAAATAGCAGTGACACTGTTGAATACTTTTTTGATCAGTCTTTCAATTCAGTATTAATGTCAGTGTTCCCTTCTACTGATAACTCTTCTTCTAATTTAACTGAAAAAATTGTGTTCGTATTTTTGTCTTGGGCACCCTCTTCCAAATCCTGAAGCAACTCTTCTTCTTTATACTCTGCAACATCTACCTCCAAGCCGGAATTGTCTTTCAGCTTTCCGTGGTGCTTAACGTAATATCGCTGGTTCTGAAAAAACTTGATAATAGTATACTTGGGAAGGTCAAGTTGAGCTGAAAGAGTCTGGATTGCTTCTTCATCTGGATATAGGCCTACGTCTTGTATAAAACTCTGGAGAATGCCCAGGGCTTCTACAGAAATTTTTGTTCGTGGACGGGTCTTCTGACGATTTTCATCTTCTGACTCAGCTGGTGATGCCACTGTTGGCTGCCTTGGGGGTAATCTAGGCCCAGGTGGTGGCGGTGGCTGCTGCTGCTGCTGCTGCTGTTGCTGCTGCTAACAGGCAAGAAAAATCATACTGATTATTTTGTTGCATACAGACTGGAGAAACTATTAGTTTCTAGGCACATAAATAAACCCGCCAGCAATGTTTAAAGCAACTGTATATATTCACTGAAACAGATGCAACCCTGCTTGATTTCATCGTCATGATTGCAAGATACAGACCCCTACGGTCTTGCAAGCTTGCATGGGGATGCTCTCCTTTCCTTTGCTGAGCTAACTATAGTTACCATAATCTGTACATAGCTTTTTTTACAATTCACAAATTTGTCCTAACTAGGCTTCTGACTTTTGGTTTCCAGTTAACCAAAGCTGGTATTAAAAATTGGTACACATATGGTGATAAATAGTAGCCCTGGTTCATAAAATGAAATGGGGGGAGGCACTGAAATAGTGCAGTGGAACAGCAGCATGAGGTCCTCCTCTTCCCTATGTACACAGCCTTCATCATGAACTGGAGAAAGAGGAAGAGGAAGAAGAATTTCACAAACGTGGACTCTGCATAATAGGGTATTTCATATGGCTTGTCAGTTCAGGAGAATCTCTGCACAGAGGAAAGGAAGGGCTCGTGCTACTCTACTGCTTTGCTGCAGCATCACTGAATGTATAAACTTGTGCATATTTAGGTCTGAAAAGGGAATGGAGGCAGGAAGAAAAGGGCTGGAGAGAAGCATGAAATGGGGCACCAGTGGGGTGCTCTGAAGTTGTAACTGCTTGAGATTCCAGGCAGTGTTATGTGTGCATCAGCCCACTACTCAAGAGAATCTGAAGTTTTAAAGTGAACCCTTTTGTACATGCATATGAGAAAAATGGTTTTGGGGCAGAAATGGGTTGTAATTCATTGCAAAAGTCCAACAAAGCTAGAAATAAGACAAGCTGTGGGAGCCAGTGAACCATGAACTGAGTTCTGTGCCTAGAAGGGGGCTTTTCCTGCTTCCTCTTTTCCCCTGAAGTCCTTTGCTTCCTCTAAAATAGTGCTGTTGCAACTAGGGAATTGTCAGGAAATGGGATGTGGCATGGAGGCAGAGAGGCTATACTGGATGGAGGAATACATGGAAACTACAGCCAACCCATTATACAAGTGGAAGTGCCCTCTGCATTCAGTTATGAGAAAACAGCGGCAAAAAAGCTCACTCATATATACAATGATAAGGGAAGAAAGGAGACAACTGATAGGGCAACAGTTGTAAAAATAAAGGACAACGCTTTCTTTCCTTGACTACTACTTCTTACGAGATCAGATTTAAGTCATAGCATAATGTACTATTGTTTTATTTCTAGAGTATTTTCTTCTATAACACATTCCACTGGTTTTAAAATTTTGGACTTGTCATATAGTACAATTTAAATGAAAGAACAGTGTTTAAAATGACATAACTATGCCCTATGATTTTTTCCCCTGTAGCAGAGTATAATATTTTAAATTTTTCGTACAGCTGAATATTGCTGATTTGAATACAATGCCGTGAGGACTGAGGTCTGCATTTAACATCAGGTGAATTACTTGGTGATTTTGCACACAATATATGTGTGCCTTTACAAAGTTACACCCTTTATAGATGCATGCATTCTTCAAACACCATGTATTTTCTACAAAGGTCATGCAGCCACAGAAGTTACTGTGATGAATTCCATGCAACACCAGAGTTAAAATTGGATGTTTCTGACCCCTCCCTTCTCCCAGTAGCCACCAATGTTCTCTGAAAATGCAATACCAAGAGTTGGGGGACCCATGAGAATGAAAAACCATGAACACAATGAGCAGGGTGGAGTGAAATTGCCCCCCCCCCCCAGTTAAGGGAGCCTGGCTCATCTTCCCTTCTTCAGTACCATATCAAACTGCTTTTCCTCCATATGGACCCCCCAACCCCTTGGCACAGTCTTCTCAAGGCTGACAGGTGGGCTAAGGTGGAAACACGAGGGATTTGCATGTGCCAAACTCTTAGGGTTACAGTGCACCGAATTCAACCCAATGCGCTGAGAATATGCTGCAGCCATTAATGCATTTATAAAGGTAGAATCTTGTGCTTATGACTGGCTTTTTTCTGCTTCGATACTGTTAATACTCACATAGTATGCTTAGGATTGAAACTATGAGTATTATCTACAAGATAAACAGTTTCTCACAGTAAGGCAAATCCACCTAAGAAAACACCATAGCATCAGAATGCCTTTGATTCTGTAAAGTTTCCCTTTTAGACTTGCATGTAGTGAATTTACTAAAACTTGCTGTCTCAAGTACTGACAACCAGTTTCCCAGTATTCAAAATTTCAGGCAGCCAGTATCCTAAGGGACTGTTTTTGTTCAATGTGTTTTATCTTTAATACACAAGAGGTACAGGTTTGGGCTGCTGGGAAACTGTGTTTTTGGCTTTGTGCATCGTTCCTTAATAATAACAGAAGTCATTCAGAGTCTGAGGACACTCATGGGACTACCTATTCTTGCAGAAGAAAGAAACAGATGTTAATGGCTGACCCCAGGTCTACAGTACAACATCCATTTTCAGAGAGGCAGTAGTCCCAGCTCCTTATTTATATGGAAGAATGCAATGGGACCGAGTTCTGAATCCCCTCCATGTCTCTCCCGGACACATTAACTCGTGCCAGCTCACCTGGGGAGCAGCACCCAGCCAAGGTCCAGTGGTCAGCAGGCCAGGTAAGAAAGCGCCTCTATGCTCTCCTTTCCCAAGGGTGGTGGGAGAGGGGCTCTAAAGGAAAAACAAACAAACATTGACTCATCCCAACTTTCAAACTGGAGATAAGTGGGATGAGGAATTTGGGGTTGGAATCTCTCCCACTATTTATTTTAGATGACTCATTGTTACAGGCCATCCACTGTTCTCTAAATATATATCTATATGGCACCTAAATATCTTTAACTCCTTCACATTTATAAATTACGGCCATGAGTGAGAAGTATGCATGCATCTCAGAGTTCTTTTTAAAGCATCCATATCAAGCATTATCCTCAACTTCTGGTGCAAGAGCTGCTGAAAAGAAAAAAAAATGTCTCAAGCGTACATATACTACTTAGCAAATTTACTTCAGGAACTCTTGCATCACTCCCAAATCAGTTTTAAATATAATTTGGGGATTTCAGATTGGGGGAGCAGCTGATAGGGAAACTCTAAAATTAATTCTGGTGTCCTGCATGCACATGCCCCTGTTGCCCAAAATGTCACTTAATTCCAAAATAATATTATTTATATTAGGACAGTTTCATTTAATGCAGCAGAAACAGAAATAATGATTAATTTTGCAAAAATCAAAGTGATTTTAACTTATTCCTCTACTGAACTGGCCAAGGTAAACCAACCTGAATCTGTTCTGCTGGAACATGGATAATGTGGGAAGGCCGGTCGCCATGGTGATGAACTGCATTGCTTTCTTGTTCGTAAATGGCATCTCGTTCAGGTTGAGGAAGACTGAGGAACCTCCGGATCATTGACAGATTCTCCCACAGGGTTCTGTTCTCAGGTGAAGGGTCTTCTTTCCAACGTAAGAGTTCACAGAGCCATCCCTTAAGATAATACCACAAAATCATCAGATAACCTTAATAAGAAAACAGGTCTCTCAAAAATACTTCCTTGGAGGCAAAACAGATAAAATTAGGACAAAGCTTACACCTATGTATGGCCTCCTCTTTTTGCATTTCACCTTTTTTTGTGTGTGCAATTTAGCCATTTCTCCACAAAATCTATCAGGACTGCAAGGGCACTGTCATATTATTTTACAAATTCAGTAAGAGAGAGCCAACTTTTGGAAGAAAATCCTAGTTTCACAGAGCTGCTGTATATTTAACAGACACAGAAACTGAGGAAGGCTGCAGTGCATCACATATTTCAAGTATATAGGAAAGCATTCTGTTTTATCTCATTCTTCTATCGTCTGTCTGCTGATCTTCTTTTATGTAAGCCTATATCCATCTGAGGACATAAAAGGCATATTTTGGTAGCTTGTATATTATGCTTTATTTCCAGTATTTTTAAAAACAGAGTGCTTCCAATATCTAGCTTGACTATAAAGCAGGTTTACATAAATCATATGATACAAAAGTTCTGTAATGCTCCTTTGCAAGGAAATAATCCTTTGAACAGATATCTCTAAGGAGGGTATAATCTTTCATTCTGTGCACTCAGTTTGCTCTTCTGGCACCCCTAAACCTCTTGACAAACCTTTACCTAATTCAGACCCTTTTGGTTCTGAAAGAGACTTGGAAATCTAAATCATGATTTTATGCATGATATGAACAAGACCACACTCTTCACCATCTCCATATCACAGTGCATTCAAACTGTCTATAAAAGCACCTGCTCTAACCCAAGCATGTTCTAGGGAAAAACAGGCTTGAAAGTATGCCAAAAGATTGTCCCAGGAGAACTGTAGCAAATGCTAATTTGCTTCTAAAATAGATGCACAGATTTTTTCCCCCCTTAACGGTTTAGCAATTGCCTACATGCCATCTTAAATGATATCTGTAGCATTATTTGAATTTTTTACTATTGGTTTTAAAGAAACAGGACAAAGGGAACTAGAGAATAGCATTTAGAGAAAAATGAACACATGGAAAGGCACAAAAGTAAATACACAACGGACAATTCTCTTTTATGTTTAATACTAGAAAACCATTTATTTAAAGATTAGGAAAAAAATTCAGCAAACAGCTAATAACTTGAAACCTTTCTGTGTAATGCTGCTTTAAAATGTTTTGTTCAAACCATTTTACTATTTTTGAAGAACAGTGACACAATTCACTAGAAGTTAAGTATGTTCAAAGCTCCTGTGAAACCACAAGTCTAGTAGACGACGTTTTTTGTGAATGACATATCTCAGTTCCTAAATGTGGTGGTCTGGGGAAATGAATAAGAATAGAAAATAATCCTCTCTAATTCTTGCACCACAGAACTAAAACACCTAGGGTTGTCCGTTTAGAAGTTCAACATACTGGATGGCACGAGAACTGGATAAAGTGAGAGGTCAGATGTGAGCACAGGATGTTAGTAGAAATCTTAGTGTCTGAAATCTGGCTTTTTAGATCGTGCTATAGATTGCCCGTAAGAAAGTGATTTAAGACTAGTAAAAATATAGACCTCATCGGTTTCACTGTATTGCACCACAGCCTTCCTTTTGCACTTTAGGAAAGGGTTTTCAGTTTGAAAAGCACTTTGCTATCTATCATGGAAAGGTGGGTCTGAGATGAACACAAATGCCAAGCCATCATGGCTCTTCAGAAGGAGTTGTGTAATTCTTTGGAATACAGCTACTTTAATTATTCTGTTTCCACTGTTCATTTCAACTTTTGTTTTTGTGGAAATCAGGTGATGACTGATTCATGTGATCAATGGAAACAATATCAGATTTTTTTTAGCTTATTGAAAAATATATTGCTTCCCACTGCCGTGACTCTGGGTATTTAGTTGAATGTGGACACAAGTAAGGCAGTCCCATTCAGTTCAACAGAATCATGTTTCCCTCTACCACCTGGTAATGTGCATGCGCAGGATGCACGTGTACACAACACAACCAGCTACTGTAGAGAACAGGAAGAGCACACACATATCCCAGAATGCCACCTAACCCTCTGTCTCTACAGTAATGAGCTGTAGAACTTAGAGTGTTGGCAAAGTTTGAGAAATAATCCAATCCCATGCTCTGAAGTTTGCTTTCAATGACCTTTGCCAAGCCCGGCAGCTGGTCCCCTACCTGTCTCATGATAACCTAGCTACAGTTATCCATGCAATGGTCACCTCTAGACTGGACGAATGTAACTCACTCTATGCAGAGCTGCCCTTGAATTTGCTCCGGAAACTTCAACTGGTCCAGAATGTGGCTGCATGGGTCCTGTGCTCTATCAGCTGCACTGATTCCAGATCAAGTACCAAATCAAGTTCAAGATTTTAATACTTACTTTTAAAGCCCTAAACAGTCTGGGACCATCATACCTATGGAACCACCTCTTCCTATATGCCCCTCAGAGAGCATTACGTTCCACTGGTACGAACCTGCTGGTAGTCCCTGGTTCCAAAACAGTCCAGCAGTTCTCAACCAGGGCCAGGGCCTTCTCGGCCCTGGCCCCAGCCTGATGGAACTCTCTCCCTAGTGAGATCTGGGCCCTGCAGGACTTGGCTCAGTTCTGCAGGGCCTGTAAGACAGAGCTTTTCCACTGGGCATATGGTTGAGGGCAGTGAGAGCCAGTTTGGTGTAGTGGTTAAGAGTGTGGACTCTAATCTGGGAGAATCGGGTTTGATTCCCCACTCCTTCACATGCAGCTGCTGGTGTGACCTTGGTTCAGTCATAAGTTCTTTCAGAGCTGGTCTCTCAAGGGCAGTTCTCAAGAGAGCTCTCTCAGCCCTACCTACCTCACAGGCAGGGTTTCCTCTAAGCTGAGTGAGTGTGATCTAGCTCACAGTTTTTTAGCCTCCGGCTCACACATTTTTGTCTTAGCTCAGGAAGGATGGCTCTGGAGCACACTCATTTATGCAGTAGCCAAACTGCTTGCTCACAACTTTAATGTCAGTAGCTCACAAAGTAGAATTTTTGCTCACAAGACTCCACAGCTTAGAGGGAGCATTGCTTCCAGGGTGTCTGTTGTGGAGAGAAAAGGGAAAGGAGATTGTAAGCCGCTCTGAGATCCCTTCAGGTAGTGAAGGGTAGGGTATAAACCCAATCTCTCCTTCAGTCACGGTTAGAGAAACCAGTGGCCTCCTGGGTTCTCCCCCCCCCCATGCTTTATGTTCTTCCCCCTCCCCTATTTTAAGACCTGTGAGGGGAATATGGATCGTATTCCAGCCACTCAGTCTCTCCCCCCTCCCATGTTAAGATGTCCTGTGAAGTGAACAGAGATTGTACTCCAGCCACCTCAATTATTTGCAGGACAGACATATAATGCCATCTGATTTAACTGCATTATATGTAATTTACTATCATGTATTTATTATTGGGATTTTATGTATATTATGTATGCTGCCTTGAGTCCTGCTTGCAGGAAATGGAGCAGGATAGAAATCTAACTAACTAAACTAACTTTACTACAACAGGATTTGCGGTAAAAAAAAGACAATAACTGATTGTAGGCCACTGATACAATAGAGAGGCCTTCAGAGTAAAAGCACAACACACAGCAGAGAGAAATACAACAAGAGGAAGGCTGAACTGCAAGAGAAAACAGTCAATAAACCCTGAACACTAGAGAATGCACCACAGCACCCCCTAGGGTACAAGTGGACTGAGAGACTCTTTACATTAACTTGATGGTTAGCAGACATTACTTCTCCAATGTATAGAAGAAAGTGTCGGAAAAAAGGGTGAGATTTGTAGGACTCCACTGTGCACGGACAGTACAACCATGTTTATCTGGACTGAGCAAATGGTGTTGAGAAAGTAGTTATGAAAATCAGAGCATACTAATATTTAAAGAGTAGGAACAACTAATTTCAATAATATCCTCCCCTGAAAATATGTTTTGATCTAAATCAGGAGTCCCCAACCTTTCTGAGGCTGCAGGCACCTTGCTTAGAAAAAACTACCATTTGTTCTTTTCAATTATCAAATAATAATTCCTTAATTGTGATTAGGTTGGGTTAATAAGTAATTCGGGGGGGGGGATAAGCTCTGACTCATGTAGCAAGTATTTTGGTCTTGTTGTCACTTCTGTATTCTGAGCTTAGACATATCTTTATTAATTACCCATGACTAATAAAACATTTCCAGTAGTTCGCTATTAACCTCTGCCCTGAAATAATACTTCTAATTCCTCACCCTCCCCAAACAGTGTGATGAATTGGAAGTCTTAACTACAACTGTTAGCTTTTCAAGGGTAGTTTGGTAAAGTTGAAAGATTAAAAGCATATGGGTTGAACAAAGTTTAGAATTAAATAACAGAACTGGTAGTTTTAAAACATAACCTCATATTTTAATTTAAAATAAAAAAAAGTTCTCATTTTCATTTGCTTTTATTTTAAAATGCCCGGAAGAACGCATGGTGACATGGAGATATTTCAATTTTAAAATGGCAATTTAATTGGAAACCACTAAAATATTTCTGCATGGCTAAACCTTTGTTTATCAAACATATATTTCAGTTTGTTCAGAGAAAAACACCCACACACATCTCTGTCCCAAAGACTGTAGATGGAAAACTTAATCTTTCTCATACAAAATTCCCAAACCAAACAGTACTTTCAGATTTAATAAACAGCTGAAACACTTCATGTAACTAAACTGAGAATGAAAAAATATCTGATATGCAATTTTTTTTTTTGGTGAAAAGCTTTAATTCAGGATTAAGCTTGATTTTGGCTCAATTCTATTGGTTATACAAGGGAGATTCTTTTGCAGCTTGTCTCACTATATGGACTAATGTAACCAAGAGCAAAAGCTGAAATTTATCTGTCTCATCAAAAGCTATTTATATATTTTTTAAAAAATTTAAGAAAAAAACCCTATTAAAAATGGATCAGAAATTATCTATGCATTTTACCAGCACATATAAAAAGAAGAGCCTTCAGCTTTGTATACACTGAGGAAAGAGTAAAAATGAAAATATTAGGAGCACTCTAAACTTCAATGCAGTAAATTTGCCAAGCAACATTGCACTGCATATAAAGCAGGAACAAGGCAAAATATAAACATTAGTCACATGTAAATATGTTAGATGAACTTTCAGGATGTTACTACTTTCCAAACTGACAAAGTTTAATTTGACACCTTCTGTTCTAAAGCCTTTGTTTCTACTCAAAATCACGCCTTTAGCTGCTATCAATCACTATGCTCTCTCCCTATTACTTAAGATACTGGCATGGGCCCTGGGATAAGCTGAAAATGCCATGCAGATGAATTCTAAGATAATATGTTCAAACCTGTTATATACAACACAAATCCTGTAAAGTTATGTATTGTAAACCTACATTTATTGAGAAGTCAAGTTTTAAATCCATCTGCCACAAAGGAAACGGTGCTACTCACTTTATAGTAGTTGAGTGACATATGCAAGAGTCTTGCTACAGTAAGCAAGAAAATGGTGAAAAAGATGCTAAATACAAGTCAGTTAAGTAAGTTCATTGGAGCTCAGTTTCTGTTAGGAATTTTATTAAGGAAATAGCATTAAAAAAGGGAGACAAAAGTAAATGCCAAAATATTCACTATTAATATAATTTAATTTTATGCTTATTTTAAAGGATTACCAAATCTAAAAGGTGTACTTTTTGAAACATTTCACAATGTGGTACTTTTAAATTGCAGCCCTCAGACAGTTTAAGGAAATGATTTGTACCTATGTCTTAGTTGGACAAGGCAATTTCTATTTTGCTTTAAAATTTTGGTATATAAATATATTTATTTATTTATTCAAAATATTTCTACGCTGCTGTGACAGACTATCAAGGGTTAATGCCTCACAGAGTTTGTGAATCTTTACATGACAGGCTGTTCAAACAGAATTCTGTGGAGAGCGTCAGTTAAGAAATGACAGTTGGGAACTCACAGTTGAAGAGACAGTTTAGCACTGACTGAGGACTGGGAAGGAGGCAAAGAGGAGTGAGAAGATCACGGAAGATCCCCATTCATGCTGAAAAGGGGTAGAGCTTCTAGTCAAGAGAAGTAATCCCTGCCCAGTGAAAAGGGAGATAACTCTTAAAAGAGGAGTATTCCCTGGACTGTATATATAGAAGGATTTTGGGAACTTGGTTGTACGTTCCTGCCTTCTACAAGTAAATTCTACAGGTAAATTCTACAGGTAATTCAGAAACCTAAGTTTGCAAATTAAAGCAGACACTGAAAAGAAAGGCTCTCTCATCAAAGTTTAAATGTGGAAAAGCAAAAACATTTACTTGTTGGCAACATATTATCTGGGTTTAGTGTGATTACGACATTACCTCAGTTTTTATTATCGGTTCACCTCATACATTCCACCCCTGATTCCACCTGACCTTTTCCCCACCAAGTTCAATAAAATATTTTGTTTATTTTTGAACTTTCCAAAGCCTCTCGTGTGCCATTACAGAAGTAAAATATAAGTAGGTGATTATGGCCACTTCCACAGTGTAATTTTTGTCATTCGTTTGTCCCTATTGCTTAAGGGTTCCTCCCCACCCAAAAAATGTGTTTTGCTCTCCCTAGTAGTTCCAGAGGGAGCAATACACATATGGAAAAGGGGGGGATGGACCCAAAGCAATAGGGACAAATGACAAAAATTACAGTGCAGAAGTGGCCTTTGTCTCTTTCCTCAAGTCCCTGGGGTGGACCAGCATCAAAATATATAATAATATATATTTTGCTGTCCCTGGGGTAAGACAGCAACAGACCAACAAATAAGAAGAAAATAGATATAAGCAGGGCTTTTTTTGTAGAAAAAGCCCAGTAGGAACTCATTAGCATAATAGGCCACACCCAACAGCAGAAACTCATTAGCATATTAGGCCACGACTGACAGCACAGCTTATTAGCATATCAGGCCACACCCCCGTGTTACCAGAAGAGTGGTCACCCAGCCACACCCACCTTTTTCTTGTTATTCTGTTTACTTTGTTTGTTGTCAAAACCCAGGGATTTTTTTGTAACAGGAATTAATTTGCATGTTAGGCCACATGCCCCTAATGTAGCCAATCCTAATGAATTTCTGCTGTTGGGTATGGCCTATTATGTTAATGAGTTCCTGCTGGGTGTGGCCAACTCAGGAGCCAGCCGGAACTCCGTTCCTGTGCGTTCCTGCCCAAAAATAGCCTTAGATATAAGAGTGGCTCAGCAAACAAAAAAGATTAAACAAAGGGAAAATCCTGTGTGTGAGGGAGTGAAGAGGGCGAGATCGCCAAAGTTGCCTTTCCACCAAACTCAGGGTCCCCAATGTAGTGAACATTTCAAACATTTAATGAACAGGTAAGATAGTAGTCTAATAAAAATGAAAGCTATGTCCCTTTCAGACGTTTATAGCTAAGCAATTCTCTATTTAACTATGTTAAACAGAAAGAACTTGGAGTGTAATACCCCAGCCCATTGAAGTCAACAGCAAAAGTACCATTTAATGTGATCAGCTAAAGAAGTCTGCATGTATCATTTGCTGTTATCAGGAATTGTGGAAATACATCTGAGGCCTGTTCAAATGTGTGTTCCCATACCCATTCTGGTACAACTAGGCACAAATAAATATATATTTATGTACCTGCATAGCATTCTTAAACAGCACAACTTTAAAATGTTAAGAACTGTAATTTTAAAATTCTGAGATCAAAGGATTAATTTGTAGTGCCTCATGCTAATATTCTGCAAGGTTTTTTCTTTCCGAAATTATGAGCTGGAGTATTTTGTTACAATCTCTGGGGCATATGGTATAATAAAAAATACAGTATTAAAAGAAATCAAGTCTAAATAAGAAGGTATTTGATACAAATGTTTTCGTGAAAAGCATGAATTACATTTCATATGCAGTATGAACAGAGTTTAAGTACATAATCCATTAAACAGTAGTTCTGAGTAAAAAAAAGAATTCAGTCTTGTTGTAGACTAAACTGCAGTACGCATTTTGAATGAGCTCATTGTCAACAACAACTAACTGTAAAGCTGGCAATTTATCATTCAGCAAATAATTTTCTAGTTTTATAAAGAATCAGTAAGTGTTCCTTATGCTAATGAAGACAGTTTTTAATCTGCCCACAAACATGCTAATAGAGGGTAATTTTTCCCATTTACAAAGCTGAAGGCACTCAAATGTAATTTCATATCAATGTTCCACAAACTGGATAAAATGGACTTCTCAAACCTAAACCACCTAATTCATCACCTTTAACATAACAGGCTAAAAGAAAATTGATGTTGTCAAATTCAGAATATAGACAACTTTGCTCTCAAACCACTTTTGACTGCATAGTTTCTAGATGATTGTACTAGCATATGGAAACAAATCAAGGAAAGTTACAGTCAAAACAGTGCTACCTTTGGCTTAGACCTGCAAGCTTTTCATAGTGCAGGAAAGCTGCTTTTGAAAAAAAAAGTAATACTTTGAACAATGAGATACATAATGGTGGCAAAAGATTACTGAAAGCATTTTAAATTATTTACTAGGTTAAAAGGGTGAAATGGTACTTTAAATACATCAAATTTCACATCATCTGGACCATTTTTTGGTGGCAAAGTGGTATTGATCTTTCCAAATGCTTAAAATTAACTATTTCCAGAAGGTCATTATTTGATTAAAGGCATTAAAGTTGAGGGCAAGAAATGATGCACTCTGTCTTCAAGCCCGTTTAAATAATCCTGTAATTTAATCAGAACTACCCCCTTCATGTCCAGTAATAAAAATGTTTGTCTTGATTTCCCCCCATCTAACATTTTAACCCCTTTAAATGATAAAAGTTTTTAAAACAGTTTCTACTGCTGGAGTCTTGTCAATAATACAATGGAAGACTAAAGAACAGCAAAAATAGATACAAATGCATTTCCCTGGAATATTTAACTGTAATTTTATATTGTTTCCAACTTTTTTATACACACTATTTCAAGAATTATTTTCAGATGTTCAGTACATACAACCTAAATGCACACATATCTCAATGTCTCCATGTGGACACTGAGGGCAGAAGGTGCAATTAACAGCCAGGGAATGATCCCCACAACAAAGGTACTAGTCCTGGGCCTATGGGAGGGGACAAAGCGTTGCGACAGCTAAGTTGTAGAGTCACTGGGCTAGACAACTATGAAAAATTAGCGCACATGCCCTTACAGTTCCTGGGATAGTACGCTGGAACCCAGGTTCCTTTGTCCACCAGTTTGTTGGAAAAGGATTTCAGGGTGGCGGAACTGACCTTTCGGCACTGCTGCACAGCTCAAAGAGGGGGTGGCTGCAGGTCTCCCCAGACTCAGCTGTCCTTCGAACTGCTTCTATGGAACAAATTATAGGGACATCCAACGCAGTCCCTTTACTCTGTTTGGGGACACATCCAGCTAGAGCACAGAGGTTGCAAATCTCCTCAGACACGGTCAATAGAAGCAGGCTCTCCAGTCAGAGATGTCCTGCCATCACCCCCATACTGTTGCTGATTCTATTGCCCCCTGCTGTCAAGGTGAAGTAACGTAAGGATGTCAGGGCAAGTGGTGACAGAGAGGAACTGTACCCTATACCTACCTCCCCTCACATTTCTGTCTCAGGAGTCACTATTTGTACAAAAACTTCAAAGAATCAAAAAACTCAAGCATTTAAAATATTAAAAACAGCTGCCCTACTCTGACATTCATAAGAAAATACTGTGTTACACTTTCTTCTATACCTAACAGATAAATAAGGACTGTCAATTGTGGACTGAAGTAGAATGAGATACACCTTGACTGAATGCAGCACCTATTCATTAACACCCCCCTGCCCATTTTGAAATTCTGCTCTGAAATTTTATCTTGACAAAAAAGCATCCATACTAATTGGATGGTAAAATAATGAAAACATTGATTTATAACTAAATACAATCTTTACATGATTTAGGAATATAATTCAAGAGTCACGTAGCCTATGCTCCCATTCCACTGAACAATTACTGATGTTGAGAAACAAGAGGCGATTTCTGTTTGATCTGTCTGTACACATGGAAAGCTGCTAATCAAGGTAACTTACTTGATAACTAAAACCTTATGCACACCGTTTAAAGTTCCATTAAACAAAGCAGGACTTGCTTCTGAATACACATCCAGAGGACTGAGGCTGAAGTCTCTGAACTTCACTGAAGCAAGGGCTGGTAGTGGGAAAAAAACATTCTCTAAGAGATGGAAAGTAAATATCCATGCTACGTGGTTGGTAGAGTCATATATATATATAATTTGAGAAATGGAAGCACTGTAGAGCTCCGGTACTTGGCAGGTAAGGTATTAAACTGGAAGCAGACAGATAGACTCGTTAGATCAGGGGTGTCAAACATGCGGCCCGGGGTCCGGATCAGACCCCCAGAGGGCTTCCATCAGGCCCGCAGTGAAACTGTCCATCTCGTGCTTCCAGCTCTGCTGCTGCTGCTGCATCATAGCTTGCTTCACCAAACTCTCTTAATCGCTCATCCATTTCATGTTTTCTCCTGGGTCCTAGACTCAGAACTCTGAGCATGAGATTTCTGTGGTGAATGTCAATAAATCAAAAGTAGGTTTGCAGATTACAGATACACACTTGAACAGCATACTCAAGATTGCAACAGCACAGACATTTTGATGCAATAATTCAGAGAAAGAGGTGTCAGTTATCAGATTTTGTTATATAAACAAAATATTGCAAGAGTGCTAATGTTTTAAACATGTTTTTTAGGTTAAAAAAATCTTTGTGTTTGTGTCCTTTATAAAGTTTATATTTCTGCTACCTGGCATTACATTTTATGACACACATGGTGCGGCCCAACAAGGTCTCATTTATGTCACATCCAGCCCTCATAACAAATGAGTTCGACACCCCTGCATTAGATGATCTTAGTAAGACACAAGAGGGCATCTCCTTTCATAGTGCCTGTGAGTACTTGCTAACTCTTAAATAGTAGGCCCACAATAATAAATTTATTACCTGACTTAACATTCACAGTATTTATTCTCAGTTTTTTTGTCCCATGATAAAAGTGGTCAGTTAAGCTCTGAGGGGAAAAAATAAGTGTAAGCCTTAAATATGCTTTGTTAAAATTCAGATTTCATTTTAGAAAGAGACACCATATTTTTTTTAAATGCAAGATTTAGGTTTTTTAAAAACTAATTTTTGAGTCCTAAATTTTATTCATTCTGGTTTAGACTAATATACATAATGGTTTTATGTTCTAGATCCCTATTTTCTAAGTATAAAGTTTCACTCCAGTAAGTATTTTGTAAGTGTTCATACCTATGTCCATATAAAGTATGTTCTGGAGCTTTGTTATTATCGAATATATTTAAAAGATACATTTTTAGCAGGTAGCCAAAAGGTTACCACCCTACTGAGAGGATGAAATTGAAGAGGTGCTACAAGTTGAGGTAAACAGAGATGACCTGTTTCCCCTCCCATTGTGCTCCCTTTAACAGGTCAGCTCCCCATTGCTGCTGAAAGGACCAGGGATGGACTCCAAAGGAACACATCACATCCCACCAAAGAAAGAAGGAACAAAAATAAAATATTTCAATCCTTAAGTTACAGATGTTTGATACCAGAAACTACTTTTAAGGCTAATCTGCTGTTTGTGACAGAAGTAGAAAAATGTACGAATTTTCGCTCCATAAAACGCACCTGACCATAAGACGCACCTAGTTCTGCTCGGTGCTGTGGCTTGGGAAAGGTGAGGTGGGTTTAAGATGCACACACTTTCCCCCCCACTTTTTTTGGGAGAAAAAGTGAGTCTTATGGAGCAAAAAATACAGTATATAAAAGTGCATGAAGTCTACACTACAGCATTTCTGAAAAACTATGTGTTAAGGGCAGGAAAGGTAAATCTTTATTTTTAGGAACATGTAGACAAAATATAGTGTCTTGTGTCTTGGATTAGGGGTGCGAAGAAGAAAAATGATACAAAAACACACTTGGCAAATATATTAATTTTTTCCCCTAAAACTTAATGATTAACTTTAACTTTGCATTCCAAAGTACCAGCAAGATTTAAAAAACAAGTCAAGCTTGAGATTTCTAGTTTTTGCTGTATTCCAATTATCTAAATTTGAGCTATTGTTTGCCAAAATTATCTATTCCCTTATATTAGATACCATTTTATTTGTGCAATCTCTCTTTTCCCTCTCATTTGCATACATTTGCAGCATTTGTTCCAGCTTGCTCTTTCCTGATTACACTTACACATGGTGAAAAATGTTGCGAGGCCAGCACAAATTAGGGAATTTGCAGATTTAAATCTCTATTTTTTTTTTGGTGTGTTTTTGTGGAACAAAGAAAACTGCAACTGCCCGTCACCACTGATTTTGGGGGAAATAGTTTTACACTTACACAAATAAACGAACTATAACATCTTGCTTATACAACAGGAATGCATACTTATTTCTAATTCCTTTATAGTTTGGACTGTTAGAATCACATTTTCATGAAGTAGTGTCTGATACTGTAAAGCTTGTATATTATTATTTATTTAAGTAACACTATTAATGTACACACAGGATATGATGACAGGTCCCTGCCCCAAGGAAGCTTTCCCCAAAGAAAATATGACTTCCTTGTTCATTGTGACTCAAGGGAACTGGGGCATTTGGGGGAAAAAAAATTGGGGCCTACAAAAAAAATCCCAAAATGGTAATAAAGGTCCAGAAAAATGGTTGCAATCACCTGTAACTGATGTTCATTGAGTGTTGTTCCATGCAAAAACACATGGAAAGTGCAGGCCAGCCATGGATGTTCTGAAAGCTCCTGACAGTGAGAGGTACTTCTCACCATTCCGTGCAGTTTCCTGCTCAAAGCACCTATAAAAGGGGGAAATGTGATTTCCTCCCTCAGTTTAGTGAAGCCACCACTGGAGAACTGGATCCAAAAGGAATGCTAGAGGATCTCACAGCACAGACTGAGGGATGTATGTGTGTCTGCAGGTAAGTGCAACCAGATTTTATTGTTGTGTATTCTGTGAAGTCCCACATGGGAAAGCAGTGAGCTGTATCTTTCCAAGGACAGGTGTGTAACGCTCTTATTGGAAGAGGCTTTGGAGGACTGCTGTGCCCACAACAGAGTGGGCAGTTTTGCCTCGGCCAATAGGATGCTATGAGAATTGCAGACATTCTGTATAGGAGCATCTTGTTGAGGGTGTAGATGATCAGAGGTAGAGGTAGAGAAGCACAGAATAGATTGCCCTGCAAGGTAACCTGGAAGGCATCCTCAGTAGGTGCCTCCCTGCTTGAGAGCAAAACCACTTGCATTTGGTACTAAGAGTGAAAACGTCTATGGAAGATGTTCCCACTGAGTGAATAGGGGGCAAGGAAAATACAGGTTGCTTACCTGTAATTGGAGATCTTCGAGTGGTCATCTGTGCATTCACACCTCTGGGATTAAGTGTGCCTGCGCCGATCCCGATCGGTAATCTTCAAAGCCTAACAGATTTTCGCGCCAGCTCCCCGGTCACGTGCACGTCCCACTGCGCATGACCCGGGGAGGGGCACGAGGATCCTGCCAGTTCCTTCTGACCGCTGCTAACAGCCCCCAGAAAAAAAAGTGAGGGAGACCGAAAGCAGAGGGGAAGGAGGGCGGGTGGTGTGAATGCACAGATGACCACTCGAAGATCTCCAATTACAGGTAAGCAACCTGTATATCTTCTTCGTGGTCTCTGTGCATCACACCTCTGGGAGAATAGCGAGCAATAAACACACCACATACCTGGAGGTGGGTGCTGGAGGTCTCACATCTGAACTGCTTGCAGAACTGCACGGCCCACCACAGTACGCTGATGGACATGGACATCTAGGGCGTAGTGCTTCACAAACGTGTGAGGGGACGCCCACGTTGCAGCATTGCAGATGTCTCCCAGGGGAATGCCCTTGAGGAATGCTGTAGAAGTAGCCACGGCTCGAGTGGAGTGTGCCCGGAGGGACACCGGTAGTGGCCTTTTGGCCAGAAGATAGGCGAGTTTTATCGTCTCAACTATCCACTTCAAGAGTCTTTGAGACAACAGTTTCTGTCCCTGCCTGGGCAAGGCATAAGAAATAAAGAGAGCTGGAGACTTGCGAAAGGATTTCGTCCGGTGCAAGTAGAAAGACAGGGCTCTCTTGACATCTAAAGTGTGTAGGCTACGTTGCGTTGGGTCCTGGGGACCAGGAAAAAACACCGGCAACGTGATATCCGCCCCTATATGAAAGTCCGAGACTATCTTAGGCAGGAAAGCGACATCTGGAGCCAAAGTGACGGCATTATGATGAAACGTGAGGTACGGTGGGTCGCAACGGAGCGCCGAGAGCTCACTCACGCGTCGAGTAGATGTGATGGCTACCAAAAACGCAACCTTCCACGACAAAAGTTGAAGGCTGCATGAGGCCATGGGTTCAAAGGGTTTTCCCATCAGCTTAGTGAGAACCAAGGGTAAGTCCCATGCCGGGACTGGTGTCCGCACTGGGGGATAGAGGCGATTCATTCCCTTGAGGAATTGCTTTGTTGTTGGATGGGAAAACACCGAGTAGCCATCAGTCTGAGGATGATTGACTGAGATGGCTGACAAATAAACTCGGATAGACGAGTGACACAGTCCCCTGTCCTTACATGACAGGAGGAAACCAAAAACATCTTTGAGGCTGGCGGGGACGGAGGGCCGTCCAACAGATGCCAGAAAGGCTAAAAATTTATTCCATTTTGACTCATATGAACGCCGTGTGGAGAGCTTGCGTGAGTTCAGTAGAACTTGAGCAACGCGTGACTCCAACCCTAAGTTAGGATCAGCCAAGCTGTCAGTTTCAGTCTGGGCACATCGTGGTGCAGTACCCGGCCCCCGTGCATCCCGAGGAGGTCTGGGTCCGTCGGGAGGTGGAGATACGTCCCTCGTGAGAGACTGAGGAGCGTGGGGAACCAGGGTTGTCTCGGCCACCATGGGGTGACAAGAATTGCCCACGGTCGCTCTGCCAACAGTTTGTGGACTACTCTCGGTATGAGACGAATCGGGGGAAATAGGTACAATTGTTTCCCCGTCCACTGGAAGAGGAGACCGTCTCCGAGAGAGGTCGGGTCTGTTCCTGCTCTGGAACAAAATAGGTGACACTTCTTGTTCTCTCGAGAGGCGAATACATCCACGGATGGATGCCCCCAACGGTCGAAGATCGGAATCAGGTAGAGGGGGTTCAGCTCCCACTCGTGCAGGGATGCTCCTCCTCTGCTTAGGAAGTCCGCTTGGACGTTGAGTAGTCCTGGGAGATGAGTCGCTACCAGGTGAATATCTAGTGCCTGGCACTCGTCCCAAAGCTCTATCGCTAACCGGCAAAGTCCACGGGAGACCGTCCCACCCTAGCGGTTGATGTAAAACATGGCGGTGGTGTTGTCTGTAAGGACAGTCACCGTCTTCCCCGACAGGGATTGGCGGAAAGATCTCACTGCGTAGAGAACTGCCAACAGCTCTAGGAAGTTGATATGGTTGTGTGCCACAGAGGGGTGCCACCTGTCGCCCACACCTACACCGTCCAAATGAGCTCCCCAGCCCCATAGAGAGGCGTCCGTAGTGACGGTCGCTGAGGGGGGTGGAAGCCGGAAAGGTGCACCTGAATGTAAATTCTGGGGCACAAGCCACCAATTCAGGGTCTCTAGGACCTGGGCTGATATCCGAAATCGTTTGGAGAGGGAATGGAAGTTGGGGCGGAAACGCCTCAGAAACCAAAGCTGCAGTGGTCTCATCCGCAATTTGGCGAAGGGGATTACTGCTGTTGTCGCGGCCATCAGGCCTAGCAGGCGAAGGATTTGTTTGGCTGTAGCCTCTTTGGTCTCTTGGATAGACAGGAGAAGGGAGACTATATCCGCTGCTCTGTTGGGGGGTAGGAACGCTCTGCATTGCCGGGAGTCCAGGATGGCTCCGATAAACTGAACCCGTCTGGAAGGAGTAAGCATGGACTTTTTGAGGTTTATCGTCAGCCCTAGTGATTCTAGGGTACGAAGGGTAGTAGAGATGTGGCTCTGTAGTTCCATCGTAGAGGGGGCAACTAGAAGCCAGTCGTCCAGGTAGGGGTAAAGGTGGACACCTTGAAGTCGCAGATGTGCCGCTACTACTGCCATAAGCTTCGTGAAGACACGAGGAGCTGTAGAGAGGCCAAAGGGTAGGGCCTTGTACTGGAAGTGACGCGGACCGATCGCGAATTGTAAGTACGGTCTGTGCGACGGGTGGATCGTCACATGGAAGTATGTGTCCTTTAAGTCCAGCGTCACCATCCACGCGTTGGCTTCTAGTAGCGGTAGGATGGTCTGTAGAGTGGTCATACAGAATTTCTTGTAGGTGATGAACGCATTGAGGTTCCGCAGATCCAATATGGGACGAAGTCCGCCATCCTTTTTTGGGACCGTGAAGTAGCGGGAGTAGAACCCCCGCTGAAGGTGGTTTGTTGGTACCTGTTCTATGGCATCTTTTGAGAGGAGGGTTTCGACTTCCGACGATAGGGTGTCGGAGGGGGTGGTGGTTACGAAGTACGATTCTTGTGGTATCTGGAAAAATTCTATTCTGTAGCCCTCTGCTACGACCGACAGTGCCCATTTGTCTGTCGTGATACGTTGCCATGCTGGTAGAAAGGGTGATAGATGGGTGGGAAGATCGGAGCGAATGGGGGAGTCAAAGACTCTGCTTGTTCGGTTTGGGTGGCTTAGCCTTGGAAGCGGGAGAGGACGGGAATCGTGGCTTGTGGCCATAGGGTTTCTGTTGATAAGCAGTAGGCGACGGTCTCTGCCATTGGGGTTCAGTGGGAGATCTTCGCGGTTGCTGTTTGGACCAAGATCTCTGCCATGTCTTCTGCTTCTGTTGTCTCGATTGTGAGACACCCAAGTTACGAGATGTCTTAATGCTCTTATCTAAATCGTGAAGGACTGTGTCCGTTGTGGAGCTGAATAGTCCTTCACCCTCGAAAGGGAGATCTTCCACCAAGGACTTTGTGTCTTGTGGAAGCGAAGTCGACCTCAGCCAGGCGTGGCGGCGAAGGGCGACTGCTGAAGTGAGTGTCTTGGACGTGACGTCCGCAGCATGCTTCGATGCGTTAAGCTGGTGCTTTGCTAGCACCATGCCTTCCCTCTGGATTTTCCTAGCAAGGCGTTGCTTATCCTCAGGAAGATGGGCCAGGAGTGGTGTCATCTGCTCCCAGAGGGAGTATTGGTACCTGCTCATGCAGGCTGTGTAGTTTGCCGTTTTTATGCCCAGCGCACCGGCTGAATAAAATCGTCTCCCGAAAGAATCTAATTTCCGTCCCTCTTTGTCCAAGGGGGAGGAATGTCCGCTGCGGCCCCTGGCTGAGGGGGTCACTACAACCGAATTGGGCTTGGGGTGGATGAAGAGGAATTCTGCCCCTGGCTCTTGGAGCCTGTACATATGGTCTAATCTCTTGTTGGAGATTGGGGTTGAGGAGGGGTGGCCCCAGGATTCTTTGGCAGTGCTCAAGAGCACCGAAATTAGTGGCAACGCTACCGCGGTGGATGTATCCATCTGTACGATGTCGAAGATGGCATTGGTAGCGGTGGGGGTTGGCTGGACCGTGGCAAGTGCCAGGGAATGGGCCATTCGTTTGATAAGCTCTCCATAGGATTTCACGTCCTCGGAGGGAGAGATTGGTAAATTTTCAGCCACATCAGGGGATGGTGACGGCTGGATAGGGGATTCGTCATCGGATGATTCAGGAGATTCGGGTATCGAGTGGTTGGAACGTTCGGAGGGAGACAGGGGTCGACGGATCTGGTTGGTAGGGGGGGAGGTCGATGTCGGGTGAAGTAGGTGTCGGCATCGGTGGTTTCGGTATCGGTTTCGGTCTCGGAGTCGGTCTTGGAGCCGGGTCTCGGCATCGGGAGACTCTTGACGACGTCGACTGGCGATCCCACTCTGCCGGGTACCACTGTGGAGGTGGCGGGTAGGAGGAACCATACAGGTATCGCCATTGACGGACGTCCCATGGCACCGAAGATGGAGGAAGGCGCCAGTCTCGCTCACCTTTCGGTGCCGGCAGCGGATCGGGTCCGGTCTCGGGACTGCTGTGAGGGATCTGCATCAGCTCGATGTCGGGTTCCGAATCTGTGAGCTGGATGGGTCGCGGCATCGGGGAGGCGGGTCTGCCCCGGGGTCGCTCGCGCCCTGGAGGGTCAAGCTGCGGAGACCCGTGCTGGGTCATGTCGGACGCGGGATGTGTCGATGAAGCACCCGAGGTCTTGTGCTTCAGCTTGCCCTTACCCTCTTTGCCCTCCTTACGCTTCTTAGCGGGAGTTCGTGGCAGTGAGAGGGGTCTTTTCGGTGCCGACTTCTCGGTACCGGAGGGGCTTCGCATCGGTGGCGACGTCGGACCCGTCGGTGCCAATGGGGATGTTACCGAGGCATCGGCTGCGGACATCTTCGGTGACAACGCTGCTTCCAAGAGAGCCACTCTGAGTCGGGCCGCCCGGTTCTTACGAGTTTGTTTGGAGAACGCAGCGCAACTCGAACAGGAATCGATGCGATGCGACTCGCCTAGGCACAACAAGCAGAGGGAATGCTTGTCTGGGGGAGCGATTTTACTCCCACAATTAAGGCAGCGTTTAAAGAAACCCCACCGCTGGGCCATAGGCCGGGCGAGGAGTAGGAAGAGGAGAATCCGAAAGCGAGTCCAGAAAAACAGTCCGTATCAAGAAACAAGAAAATCAGTCCGAAAGGCCTTTCCAATTTGGAAAACGAAGTTAGCTACCGACCGGAGTGGAGAGGGGATCCTCACGACGCGGCGGTCAGAAGAGAACTGGCGGGATCCTCGTGCCCCTCCCCGGGTCATGCGCAGTGGGACGTGCACGTGACTGGGGAGCTGGCGCGAAAATCCGTTAGTCTTTGAAGATTACCGATAGGGATCGGCGCAGGCGCACTTAATCCCAGAGGTGTGATGCACAGAGACCACGAAGAAGATCTGATAGATCAGGACCATTTGTGACCATCTCATGAAACATAACTTAGGGCACCATTAAACTTTTTTCCTTCTCCACAATAAAAGTTGGCTGGACGCCCACCTTGCATACAATGGCCAATTCCCAAATGGGGAGATCTCCTGACATAAGGCTAGAGAGACTGTGCTCGCCTGCATGTTGATAATGGGCTTTCTATCCAATGAGTGATGCACCTGAGACTAGGGAAAGATGGGAAGGCATCAAGTCAAATGGAACTCTGGATAGGAAATTTTAATGAGCAGCCTATCAATGTAGAGACTACACAATTGGTATGGGGATAGAGAACTCCTTTCCAGAACAGTGCACAGGGAAGAAATGTCAAAGAACTTTATAGAGGACTCAGCCGCAGTCTGGCAAAAAGCACTAGGAATGTTTTCAAGGTCATAGGACCTTGGATTTGTCATCTTTGGATTTGTTATGCACTCTGGAACATGGGTGGCTACCAGTGAGGGACTTTCTTGGTCATGGCACCAACACTCTGACACTTTCTCCCCAGAGAATTCATCTGTGCATTTTGTGGCCATCTTCTGCCAGTGGGTGAAGACTTTTTTTGTTTGTTTCATGGTCCCTCCCTTCTTTACTGCCCAATTTTTTCAAAATTGTTGTTTGGGTACGTTTTTGTATTTTATTTCTGGTTTTGATTATTTTAATGATGTGGGGTTTTTCCTGGGTTTAATGATTTTTAAGATGCAGCCAGGGCATGTACTGCAGTGGCCAGATCTTTTCAACCCAAGAAAGGCCACAGCTGGCTAACCAGTTGCAGCTGGTAAAAGCACCCCAGGCCATAGCTGCCACCTGCTTATCTAGCAGTAGGCCATGGTCCAAGAACACACCAGATTACAGACCTGTTCCTTCAAGGGGAGTGCAACCCCATCCAGAAAGAGTGACAGGTCAGACCTTCTGCTCACCAGAAGCATTTTCATCTTGTCACGATTCAGCTTCAGTTTATTCAGCTTCAGTTTATTATCTCATAGCCACACCAAAAGTGCTTCCAGGCATTGGTTCAGGGTTCCCACAGCCTCCTTGAGATCAGCTGGAAGTACGAGACAGAGCTGTCATCCGCACATTGGTGACTGCTCAGCCCAAATCTCCTAATAACTTCCCCCAAAAGTTTCATGCAGATGATAAAGAACATAGGGGGCATGATGCGAGGCTCCACAGCCAAAGGCAGCAATCCCCCAGCACCGCCTTCTGAAACCAACTTTCCAAGTAGGACTGGAAGCACTGCAGAATGGTGGTTCTAATCTGAACCCAGATGGGCAGTCCAGAAAGATGCCATGATCGATGGTATTGAAAGCTGCTGGGAGGTCAAGGAGAATCAACAGAGGCACACTCCCTCTGCCCATCTTTCCAGGTGCAAGCCATCCACCAGGGTGACCAATTCTCTTTAGACCAGGCTTAAACCCAGGCCGGAAAGAACCTAAATAATTTGCCTCATACAAGAAAGCCGGAAGTTGTCCAGTCACTACTTATTCAATCACCTCATATATATTTAATTTATTAACCACCTTGGTGGTCCTTATGAGGACAGAAAGGTAGGGTATACATTTTGTAAAATGAATAAATAAAAATATACTGTTCTGACTTTGAGGAGTGGTTTTTTGAGATTAGATGGGACTGCTACTGGGAAGCTGAAAAGACCCTTCAGACTGCAGAAGGCTCTTCACACGTTAGCAAAAATATCTCCGAAAGTGGTACCTAAATTTAATGAAGATAAGGTATTAGGTTTTGCACAATGTGGAAAAATAGTGTGATACAAAAATTATGTTTAAAATTGTGCTGTGATTTTGTAGGAGTTACTCAAACTGGAAATGACCCCCCAGTGGGTTCAGTATTTTCTTATGTTAAACTTCGTAAGATAAGAATAGCGACATGTCTTGTATATGAGAAAATTTGCTATTGAGTAAACATTGTTAAATTGAAACAGGAATGAAACCTTCTTAGCTGAATTTTATGAAACTATCTTGAAACAATATATGCGATCCTTACGACGATATCTGTGAGCAAGAACTACAGGCTGAGATATGCATGACAGAAATTTGTAGAGCCACCCAGAAGTTTTTGGTTTGTCTTTAAGAGAGTATGATAAAAGAAAAATCCTAACTATAAATACACATTGATGGGGTCCGAACTGGCAGAGACTGACCAAGAGAGAGATCTTGGAGTCATAGTAGATAACTCACTGAAAATGTCAAGGCAGTGTGCAACTGCAATAAAAAAGGCCAACGCTATGCTGGGGATTATTAGAAAGGGAACTGAAAACAAATCAGCCAATATCATAATGCCCCTATATAAATCGATGGTGCAACCTCATTTGGAATACTGTGCACAGTTCTGGTCACCACACCTCAGAAAGGATATCATAGCACTGGAAAAAGTACAGAAAAGGGCAACTAGAATGATAAAAGGGTTGGAACACTTTCCGTATGAAGATTAAAGTGCTTGGGGCTCTTTATCTTGGAGAAACGATGAGTGAGGGGTGACATGATAGAGGTTTACAAGATTATGCATGGGATAGAGCAGCTAGAGAAAGAAGTACTTTTCTTCCTTTCTCACAATACAAGAACTCTTGGGCACTCAATGAAATTGCTGAGGAGTCAGGTTAGAATGGACAAAAAGAGGTACTTCTTCACCCAAAGAGTGATTAACACATGGAATTCACTGCCACAGGAGGTGGTGGTGGCTACAAGCATGGATGGCTTCAAGAGGGAATTGGATAAACATATAGAGCAGAGGTCCATCAGTGGCTATTAGCCACACCATGTATAGATTGGATCTCTCGGTCTGGGACAAGTATTCTTGGTGCTTGGGTGGGGGCAACAGTGGGAGGGCTTCTAGTGTCCTGGTCGCACTGGTGGACCTCCTGATGGCACCTGCTATTTTTGGCCACTGTATGACAGAATGTTGGATTGGATGAGCAATTGGCCTGATCCAACATTGGCTTCTCTTATGTTCTAATGGATCAACAGTATTTGATACCTTAGAAACAGTATAAAATGCTTCACAAATATCCATGAATGTTGAAAATGTAGAAGACAAAGTGGAGACTCTGAATAAATATGGCAAAATGATCAAGAGGCACAATCATATTGATCTTTAGTTACATGTATTATAATGTAGATATAAAGAATACGGTTACATTTTGATATACCTACATTTAATATAAATCCATTTGAAGGTAATGATAAGTCAAAAATTAGCCTTTTACTAATGAATATGTTGGCTGCCGCATAGGTTAGCTGGGCTCAAAATTAAAGAAGGCCACTTCTTCACAAATGGAGTGGTTATTAGAAGTGCTGGACTTCTTAGAAATGGACATTCTGACATAAAGTACAAAATGGTTTTTTTAAAAAAAATAATAAGACTGTTCTGGATAAATGGAACATGTATTGAATTTCAGAACTTTTTCAATGTGATACCATGTATTATAATCGTCAGCGATTATATGATGTGTGATATGTAAATCCATACTTATTTGCTAACAAATAAATAAAATTTTAAAAACTTGTAAATGAATTACAGTTTACATTTGATCTTAGGGTTCTAAGATTTTCAAAATGTAAACAGGAACCCCCTCCCCCAAAGTTCCTTGGGTTATTTTGACGTATTTCTACAGAAAAAGTGACCCTTTCTGCACTTTTCACAAATTTTTGTTTTTACAATTTCAAAGAATGAATTATAGTTTGATTTTTGCCTGACAGCCCCTCTGTTTTCCTGTATTTCTTCAGCATTCACAACTATAAATGAATAGTTTTCTTAAATACTTTAAAAAAGTGTTTTATGTAAACAAATGAAACAACAGCTTCATGTTGAATTTATGCCTTGGACAAAAAGGGCTACAACTTGCGAAGCTTGCTAAAATCAATAAGAATTTTGCTGTTGACATCTGTTAGCATGGACTGCAAAGAATGCCTAGAACTGACATGTGAAGAAGGTCAACCATACAAAGCACCACTTTAACAAACTATTTTCCTACTCAAATTCTTTGCATGTCAAGAGTTTTAAATGAATTCATGAGATATTTTGAAGTATTTGTTTAAAGCTGGAACTACCAACCAACCTTATTTATTATAATGCCATGATCCACTATAACAATTAAATGCCAGCTTATCTGATGTTACCTGCTTTAAATTTGGGAAGCTAAATGCTGATCTTAGTAATTAAAATTTGCATCTAGCTGAAGTTTTGATTTCTTTTCTTTTCTTTTTTGAAAATAGTATTCTATTGTCTTAACAATTCAGTTGGTCTAAGAAATGGAATACTATTTGATCACTCTGGACATCATGCTTATAAAACTTGGGTTTTTTAAATGTACCACAAGATCATCAATAAGAAACTCTAGATACGATATGCTTTGATTTAAATAAACAAATCCGTAGCTGTCAGCATGAACAGATGGGAATTAATATAAAGAAACTTACATGAATTGTCAGAAACAAAGGTAAACTTCTAAGATAAGGAATTCATTTTTCCCAGCTACTGAAGGATGAGGAAATTGATGTTTTTGTTTCCTGAAGTATCATATTTAATCCATTAACCAGTCACATCATCTTGCCATTATAAGCTGTTACTGCACCCTGCCTTTGATGTAAGAAAACTGGCAAAGTAGCACAGGAGGGTCTTTTTTCTTTGTATGCTTCTATAGCATTTGGTGGCAACAAAGAAATGTTTGTAATTTAAGTGTACCTTTAATAACCATCCACCAGAAAATGGGTTACAAACTAGTGCAATCTAAACTTCTGTTCTGTACTATAAAATGATTTTTAGAATGAGCAACAAATATTTTAACAATACACATATTGCTAAGTGCCTCCATCATAGTTAAAAGGTTTAGCATTAACATAACCTTAAGTAATCTCTTCATATGTTCAGTTTAAATATCAATTTCCCCCCAATTTGAAAATCACTTTTCTGAACTGTCCACTTTCCAGAATTACAGGAAAATATCGTAAAGCTGTGCCCTAATTCAGACTATTAAAAATACTAATCCTATTTTATCTTTAAGGGACAGGGGGAGGGGAGATACACTATTAATGTACCATACTACAAAGTGCTCTAAGTGTTACAACTAACCTTGGTATCTTATCTCATCCTCTTTTACCTCTCATTTTCCTCCTCTCAACTGTGGTTCTCTTGAAATTCTTGACTTCAGCAGGGTACTGACAGGCACAAGCCCCTAATCAAAAATATAATAGGCATTCTTGTGCAAATTGCATTCACATGTTAAAAAGACATAAAGGTTAACAATTGAGTTTAAAAAATAAAATTAAAAAGATGATCTTTTATTCTGCCTTCCTTCATACTCTGTTCTTTCTAATACACTCATAATACAGAGGGTAATTATAGGCAGAAAATATCCTAGACAAAAAGGTACTTAAAAATCAAAACAAGAAAAAACACCTGCCAATTAGTTAATAAATTCAGGACTGGACTGGTAAATTACATGTAACATGGGTCATAAAACAGGTTACTAGATTTTATAGAAGGTGCTTGGGAAATACACATTTCCTTGTCTCTTTTAAAGGGGAAGAAAAGTACACATGCAGAATTTGATTAGGAAAAGTCAGTTAGAAAAGAAAATATATATTTTTAAATTATGCAGTTACTGGTACTAATGGGTATGGGGAAAAGACAGATGTTGGAGATTTTGTCTGCTGGCTACATTTTAGCAAGTAATTGAGAGCTAACCTGGGGATTATAACACGACAAAATTCTATGGTTCTATTAATGTGTGATGCTGGGACTGACCCCAGACATTACAGTTTTTACTGTGAGATCTCACATGCTGTTTGAACTCGCCCCAGTTTTTACAGAAGAACTTTTAAAATGGAAGATCAGGAGAAAACAGTATGCAATGGTATTATCTTTTCCACTTTAAAAAAAAACATTCAAACAACAACCCAAAACCCTCAAAAGAAACAAAAAAACCCTGAACAGATTAAAGGGCAATGTAAACTCTCTGAGCTCGGGAACAAAAACGATATACTAATTGCTTAAATAAAACTGGAGGCATTCTGTACATGAAGTTGCTGAAAGCTAAGTCCTGGACCTGAGTCCTCTTCTGCAGGCCTATGGGGAGGGGAGGAGACATGGCTGGAGGGGCATGTCTGACCATGTCTGGGGTGGGCTGCTGTGGCAGTGCAGTCTTTCTTCCGCTCCCCAGCCCTGGCCAATCACTCAGTGCCTGACATAGCCAGAGCTGGGGCCCTGGCAGTGGCTGCATACTTAGTTGGCCCTGCACTGCCGCTTCAGCCATTTTGTTTGTGGCTTCACCCACCCAGCACTCCCATTTTTGCATTGTTACAATAGGTTTGTTGTTTTTTTATTATGTCCTTTGAAACAACTTTGTTGGTGGTGTCAGCATGGGGATGGATCCATTTTGGGGGAAATTTGGCCTGTGTGCCCGTTTTCCCCATCTCAGAGATTCTCTTAGGGATTTTGTAGTGAGGGCTTACAGGGGACGTCCCTAGCTTGGGGGCTGTCAATGCATCCACTTCCAAATGGCAGGGGAGAACATGCAGTGGCTTCTGCCCATGTGGAATCCCACTGAAACTGTCATCTCATGGTATTCCCCAGCAGGTGAGGTGGCTGGCAGGTGGGTCGGCTGATGCTCTGGATCTGTTTGCTCCATGTTACATCAAAGCTCTTTCAGCTGTAACCAATAAAGTTGTGGCCAGTTTCAGCTCAACATTAGTTTGTCTATATTAATCACACATTTGTGGGGTTAGCCTCACCGTGCCCTGCCTCTCCCCTTAGAGCTGGGCCTTCAAAATATTTTTGCAAAAAAAATAAAAATAAATTAACACCACTATGTACCCTTTAGGATCTGCAAGAACAAATAAGTAATTTCTATAACTATTCATGGATTAGAGCTTTATATCATGGAAAGTGTGGTTTTATTAAAAGACTTGTGTGTGTTGGCTGCAGGGCCATTTTTGGGCAGGAACGCACAGGAATGGAGTTCCAGCTGGCTTCTGAGTTGGCCACACCTACAGCCTCCCCGCCCCCCAGGCGCCTCACAGTTGTGGTGCACCTGGGGAAGCTAAGCTGATCCAGGGAGGGAAGGCAGTTTAAACTGCCTCCCCTTGGGGCACCTGGGGAAACCAATCCAGAAACTGCCTTCCTTCCCTCAGGTTTCCCATGTGCCCCACAAGCCATGGGGCACCTGGAGAAGCTGATCCTGGGAGGGAGCTGCGCTGTTAGGGGTGTGGCCTAATATGTTAATGAGTTCCTGCTGTTGGGTGTGGCCTATTATGCTAATGAGTTCCTGCTGGGCTTTTTCTACAAAAAAAGCCCTGGTTGGCTGTATTAAGTTCCATCATTCATATTACCCATGAATATCCATGCCAATTAGCTAAAAACAAATACTTTCACAGCTATAATTTCAAGAAGGCTTCACAAAAGACTTCAAAGTGAAACAACCAGTACAAAAATCTTCTTGACCCATTACATCACCGGCTATTTCTACAGACTGTGCTAACTGTTAAATTTGTACAGAACAGTTTAATTTTATTTCACTAATACTGGGCATAGACAAACAAACCCATTAAATTGGTTACTGCACATTGGTACAATGACAAAACTGCTCCCCCCCCACCAATTTTTTCCTGCCTGTGACTTTTTCTCCTTCAGCTCCCATGTATAAGAACTTAAGTGCACCTATGCCAGATCAGACCAATGGTCCATCTGTTCCGGCATTCTGTTTTACAGGGATGTACCAAGTACATGGAGGGCAAAGCTTCCCTCTGGAGTTGTCCTCCAGCAATGGTATTCAGAGTGAACATACAGACACCAGTTAGTGATCATGGCTAACAGCCATTGATGAACCTATCCTTCATGAATATGTCAATCCGTCTTTTAAATCCAATTAAACTAGTAACCCACTGTTACTATATCCTGTGACGGAGAATTCTACCAGTTAATCACTCTTTGAGTAAAGAAATACCTCCTTTTGGCTCTATCTCTGGATTTTATCCTGTCTGAAATCCATCTTTTGTTACAAAACAACATAAGCAGGATCCTAAAAGCTGCATGAAAATGTACTCAAGCTTTATAGGAAATATATTCGAGTTTTGTAGGATCCAACCTATGTACCCTGATGAAATGATTTCATGGAAAACTACTGAACAAGCTTTCCCAATGTTGCAGTATCCAGTAAAAATAAGCTTAAGATCAGTTGTGCATAAAATCTCAGTATCTGCAGTTTCCTCCAAATCTAGAGATGTATATGAAGAAAGGGAACTCCTATGTATGTATGTCCTGTGTGCATTAAACAGATGCTTAAAGTATTGAGAAACAACATTAAGAATTAATTTCACTTATTTCCTGTTTACCACTACAGTATACTTAGAGAGGACTCCCAAGCAAGTCTATTCATTCCCAGGAAAGTGTTCTTAGGACTGCACTGTTAAATTTCTGTTGACTTAAAAAAAACCCACTATGAATACTGTGAGCAGTACAACTGGACTTAGTTCCACTATGATATCCTCAATACTTAAAAATTAAGAAAGCAGTAAAAATAAATAATATAAATAAATAGGTTCAACTAATTTAAATAACCCAGTACAAATATAACATTTCTAATGTTTAGGATACTGGATGCTCCAAGCTTTTATGTTCTATTGCTCCTCATCATTCCAAAATGAATCCTCCCTTTCAATGTTTTCCTTTAATCGCGGTGCAATATAAACTGCAGATAAACTTGTCAATGATTAATGTTAACCAAATTCCTTCACAACCAGGGTTTGCAAAACTATTTTAAATCCTGGCTTTACAGGTGGTTATGAGAGGAATCCTGGTTGGCAACCATGGCTACTGGAGATATCTAAGGAGGAGGAGGCAGCAGCATGCAAGTCCACTGTATACCTCAG